>JADAQX010001162.1:0-12650 GCA_015476325.1 Cardiosporidium cionae | reverse complement strand
TCTCTCTTACATCTCTCTCTCTCATCTCTCTCATCTCTCTCTCTCTCTCATCTCTCTCTCTCTCATTTCTCTCTCATCTCTCTCTCTCATCTCTCTCTCTTACATCTCTCTCTCTTACATCCCTCTCTCTCATCTCTCTCTCTCTCTCTCATCTCTCCATCATCAATCCTCACTTCTCCTAACCAAGTAAATAAAAATCTTCTCTCTTTTATGAAATACATTTCTCTTCAATTTCAAGAAAAAAAATCCTCCTGTTTCTCCTCTTTTAAACACTATTTTAGGTGATTTTTCAAATCTACTAAACACAGCTCAACTTTCAAAACAAATTTTTGGGAGGCCATTAACAGAAGGAGAAGCATCTTTCTGTTCTTTGACATCTGCTCTTATAAATTCTTATCAGTTATTTACAGTACAACCGAAATAAAAATATTATAAAAAGAAACCTCTCTTTCCTCCTAAATATAATAATTAATATAAAAACTAGAAAAGAAAATTCTAAAAAACAAAAGAATTTTTAATATAAAAAAAAAGAAAAAATAAGAGCTCTATTCAATTGTATAGAAATATTGTACTATAATTTTTTTCTTGATTACTTTTTTTCTTTTTTAATATTAAAAATCTTTTTTCGAGTTTTTTCTCATTTTTTCTAAACTTTTTTTCACTGTTTCATTGAATTAATATTTACAAATATAAATAATTAATGACCCTTTTCTCTCTTTTTTTGTTGTTGTTATTATTAACTTTTTTTTTTTTCCTCTTTTTGGATAATTATAAAAAATAAAAATAATATCAACTCTACAAAACATTCTCTTGTAAATTATCTCTTTAAAAGAAGAAAATAATTTTTCATACTTCAAATTCATTCATTTTATATTTTTAAGTTTTTGAAAGTTTTCTTTTGGGTTGACTATAAAAATAAAATTACTAAAAATAAATTTTTACGTGGATGAAATATTAATAATAATAATAATAATGATAATAATAATGATAATAATATATAATAATAATGATAATAATATATAATAATATATAATAATATATAATAATATATAATAATGATAATAATATATAATAATGATAATAATATATTTAATACTATATAATACTATATAATAATATATAATAATGATAATAATGATAATAATATATAATAATAATGATAATAATATATAATAATATATAATAATATATAGTAATACATAATAATGATAATATTGATAATACTATATAATACTATATAATACTATATAATAATATATAATAATATATAATACTATATAATACTATATAATACTATATAATAATATATAATAATATATAATAATATATAATAATAATACTATTAATAATAATAAAATCCATCACAAATTGTATAAAAATCCAACTTTAAAAACCCAACTTCTCATCGCCTTCCTTTCAATTTTTTTAAAATATTTTATTATTTTTCAAAGCTTTATAAATGTTTTTTATACAGCAATCTCTGAGCAGTATTACTATGTTTTTCCTATTAAAAGAAAATAACAATTTTCTAAATTTTTTCTAAATTATTTTTGTATTATTTTATTCGATTCAAAAAAAAAGAAAATACAAAAATAAAAAAGATTCTTATGGATAAGAAAAAAAGATTTTAAGATAAAAGAAGGAATAAAAAATTGAAAAAATAACTTTTTAAAAGGAAAACATAGTAAAGTAACAAAAACAAAGAATAAAATAATACAGAATATTGGCTGGAAAAACATTTATATTGCAAAAAGAAAAGTAGAAAAAAGATTCGATAGAGGCAGAAAGATTTATAAATATTTCCACTCTCTAAAAAAAGAAATAAGAAATTTAAACAAGATATGTACGTACAGATTGTGCAAATTGATATAAATTACGAGTAAATACTTCCTGCAAAAAAAAAAATATTCACACATAAAAATACTATTTTTAAATTATTTTTGAGGTTAGTAGAAGAAGAAGAGAAATTTTATTAAGAGAGAAGAGAAGAAGAGAGAGGAGAGAAGAGAAATTTTATTAAGAGAGAAGAGAAGAAGAGAGAGAGAAGAAGAGAGAGAGAAGAAGAGAGAGAGAAGAAGAGAGAGAAGGAGAGAAATTTTATTAAGAGAGAGAAGAAGAGAAATTTTATTAAGAGAGAGAGAAGAAGAGAGAGGAGAGAAATAAGAGAGAGAAGGAGAGAAATTTTAGTAAGAGAGAGAAAAGAAGAGAAATTTTAGTAAGAGAGAGAAAAGAAGAGAAATTTTATTAAGAGAGAAATTTGATAAATTTTATCAAGAGAAAACATAGAAAAGAAGAAATTTTAATATTAAAAATATAAAGTCATTGCATTTTCTTCACCTTATTTTTACTCGAAACATTTGCTTCGACACCTCTCATCAATTCTGTAAAATATTGCTCCAATCTAAGAAAAATAAAAAATAAAAACCGAATTTTGAAAGTAATAAAATACAAATAGATAAATCAGCCTCATCATCTCTCTAACAAAATAATGAAAATATATTTCTAATAGAGAGAATTTTGCATTAATATACATCGAATTCTATTTTTTACACAGATTTCTCCTTTCTTTTCTAAAATTGAAGTTTCTATTTTTATAAATTTCTATTAATAATAACATACTGTAATTGTTTCTCCTCCAGATGTTGACTGGCTAATTGCCGTTGAATCAAAATAAATTCATTTTCATATAATAAAATTAATCCTAACAGAGGACGAGACATACTCCAAGGACTGGAATGTTCACCTAAATTATAGAATTGAAAAAATTTATATAGACTCTTTATAGTATTATTATATATATAATAATAAATCTTTTATAATCTATTCAACTCTCTCTCTCATAATAATAATAAATCTTTTATAATCTATTCAACTCTCTCTCTCATAATAATAATAAATCCTTTATAATCTATTCAACTCTCTCTCTCTCATAATAATAATAATAAATCCTTTATAATCTATTCAACTCTCTCTCTCTCTCTCTCATAATAATAATAATAAATCTTTTATAATCTATTCAACTCTCTCTCTCTCTCTCTCATAATAATAATAATAATATAATTTTCTTCACCTGTGATAACAAGTTGAAACATCAACTGAAGAATGCGTCTCATAACTTGCGGCGCAGATTCTAAAAAATTACGAATGGCCTACAAATGGATATAAAACATCCAAAACAAAAGATGAAATTTTATTAAAAATAAAAAGAATAAATAAAATAAAAGGAAAAATATAAAATAGATACAGAAAAAAAACTAAAATTATAAATAAAAGAATAATAAATCCTCTCCATGATGTCTCTAAAACTCTTATTTTTCCTTCTCTTCCTCTCTTTAAATTCATAGAAATTCTCTCTCTTCTCTTCACCTGGCCATCTGCTTCTGGTGAATCTTTTTTATTACAAAAATGTGTTACAACATTATCAACAATAGAACAACATTGCATAGAAACATTTGTTTCAAATGAACATAATCCATCTTCTACAGCTTGAATTAATTGTGCTAAAGAAGCTGTACTCAGATTCATTACCTATTAAAATAGGAAAAGAAAAAGAGTTGAATTGAATTGAGAGAGAGATATGTCTATATATAAAATAAATAAGAGAGAGTTGAGTTAAGAAGAGAGATTTGAGAGAGTTGAGTTGAGAGAGAGTTGAGAGAGTTGAGAGAGTTGAGAGAGTTGAGAGTAGAGAGAGTTGAGTTGAGAGAGTTGAGTTGAGAGAGAGTTAAGAGAGAGTTGAGAGAGAGAGAGTAGAGAGAGAGAGAGTAGAGAGAGTTGAGAGAGTAAAGAGAGTAGAGAGAGTTGAGTTGAGAGTTGAGTAGAGAGAGTTGAGAGTTGAGTTGAGAGAGAGTTGAGTTAAGAAGAGAGAGTTGAGTGGAGTTGAGAGATTTCTATAAATAAAGTATTAAGAGAGAAATAGAGAAAGAAACCTCTCTAGATGAAAGAAAAAACATCTCACCACAAAAATAGAAAATGAAAGAAACATCTACAGTATAAAGATTCAAATAAAATCGATCATTTTAAAAATTTAATTAAATGAAGTAGCAAAAATAAGAAATGAAGGAAAGATGTTAAACATAACAGAGTAATTAAAACCATAAGAAATCAAAAAATAATGAATGCAAAAAATTTTCCATAAATCTCGGATTCACAGTTCATCCTTACATCTGCTATAAAATTTTTTGTAGCCAAATCCAGAAAAGAATAAAATGGTTTTAAAGATTTCAAATAAGCTTGTAAATCTGCAATACATAAGAAAAATGCTATGATATAATAGTCACCTCATGGTATCACTTTTATTTTAAAAATTTCTCATGAAAAATCGTCTTGAAATCCTCTTATTATTTTAATAACTTCTCTTCTATCTATCCTTTGATCTAATTCTACAAGCAATTGTATACTCTTGTATTCGTTTGCTATAATTTTTCTATTATTTCAATACATGCTTTCTCTATATTTCATAAACATCTTCTGCAGTCCATTTCTATTTTTTTTTGATTTATTCCTTTTTATCTTGCAGTTCATTTTTCTCTCCTCATCTATCTCTCCCTCTCCTCATCTATCTCTCCCTCTCCTCATCTCTCTCTCCCTCTCCTCATCTCTCTCTCCCTCTCCTCATCTCTCTCTCCCTCTCCTCATCTCTCTCTCCCTCTCCTCATCTATCTCCCCCTCTCCTCATCTCTCTCCCTCTCCTCATCCCTCCCTCTCCTCCCCTCATCCCTCCCTCTCCTCCCCTCATCCCTCTCCTCTCCTCCCCTCATCTCATCTCACATTCTCCACAGTTCACCTCATTATCAGAGATATATTAAAGTATAAAAAAACTTCCTACCATCTTGTGGAATAGCCAAACACATTTCCAAGCAAAGTTTTAGAGAATTTGAGAGAGCCAAATCTCCATAAACTTCAAAAACTCCAAAAACAACGTAATTTCCAGACAGAACATGGCTAAACATTTCTAAGGCAGTAGCCAATCCTTTATATTTTTCTCGATAAATTTGACGAAATTGCGTTCTCTCAAGAATTCTATAAAATAAGAATTTATATTAAAAAAATTAATAGAAAATTAGGAAAAAAAAATCTACTAGATGTAATCGATAGGAATCTCTATATATTTCTCCTTATAAACTGCCTATGTTTCACCTCCTCCTCCTCCTCTTCCTTCTCTCCCAACTCTAATCATTAATAACTATAGAGAATCCAAAAAATAAAATAAAAAATCCCCTCTTCTACTTTCAATTTTTATTTCTTCTTACCTTGTACCATACGTCATCAAAGTAGAAGAAACTTCTTTAAATAATAAAATTCCATAAGCAGAAAATTGTTCAAATGTAATCCTTTGAGCTTTATTATGAACAAATTCTGACAAAAATTTCAAAAGAGCGATGCAAACATCTGCATCATCCCACCAAACATCGGCTGCCCACGTAAAGAGATGAATCTGAAAAAAATACATTAATTAAATATATATATATATATATATATTTAATTATCAATAAAATAAAAGAAACAGATATATATATTTTTAATTATCTATAAAATAAAAGAAATATATAAAACTATAAGGAAATGTAAAGAAATATTCAAATAGAAAAATTTCATTCTATTATAGTGTTTTCTTCTTCTCTTAAATATATAAAATCATATCATCCTCTACTATTTTTGGAATTTATTTCTTTACTATCATCTTTCATTTCTTTTTCCCTCACTTCTTCTTAAAATTTTTCTCATGGAGATGTATATAAAATCTTATTTTATCCAAAACTATATAAAATAGAAATTACTCGTGATTCTCCAGAAACTTTCGGTTTATTCACCAACCAAGAAAATAAAAGAAAATAAGGATCAAAACTATTACAAGCCAGAGAAATTCCTCTGTAAATTATAAAAAAAAAAAAAAAAGTTTTAGTATGTATTTTATATATATTGTAGATATAATTTTATGAAAAATTTTCAATTTGTTTCAATTTTGTTTTATTCTTTTCTTGTACTGTTTATAATCCTTTCAAATGTTTTGTTCTTTCTCACACTCTTTCAATCTTTTTATTCTAATTTCTTCTTTCACTCTATTTTCAATTCTCTTTTTATTCTCCTTTTCTTCTCTTTTATAAAAGTAATTCTCTCTTTATCCTCTCTAGTATAAAATTATCTCCCTCTTCTTCATCCTCTTCATCTTCATCTCCTCTCTCTTCTTTATCCTCTTCATCTTCTTCTCTCTCTTTTTCATCTACTTAATTAGAATACCTTAAATCTCTTACAAGTCCAATGATTGGCATTCTACATTCTTCTGAACGCAAGCCTTGAATATTTTTCCCTCCTTGAGCTTGCTGCCAAAGTTGATCAAAAAGAATAGCCATTGGCTGCATAAATGCTTCAAATTTCTCTTTATCATCTCGAATATCCATAAATAGTAATTTGGCCAATGTAAAATAAAAACTTGTACGGTATTTACCATATCTAATAAAAATATACAAAAATATGGAGAAAATATGAGGATGAAGATGAAGAAGAAGAGGATGATGATGAAGAAGAAGATGATGAGGATGAGGATGAAGATGATGAAGATGATGAAGAAGAAGAGGATGAAGATGATGAAGATGAGGATGAAGATGAGGATGATGAAGATGATGAAGATGATGAAGATGATGAAGATGAAGATGATGAAGATGAGGATAAAGAAGATGATGAAGATGAAGATGATGAAGATGATGAAGATGATGAAGATGAAGAAGATGAAGATGAAGATGAAGAAGATGAAGATGATGAAGATAAAGAAGATGAAGATGATGAAGAAGAGGATGAAGATGAGGATGATGAAGATGAAGATGATGAGGATGAAGATGATGAAGATGATGAAGATGAAGATGATGAGGATAAAGAAGATGATGAAGATGAAGATGAAGATGATGAAGATGATGAGGATGAAGATGATGAAGATGATGAAGATGAAGATGAAGATGAAGATGAAGATGATGAAGATGAAGAAGAAGAGGATGAAGATGAAGATGATGAAGATAAAGAAGATGAAGATGATGAAGATGATGAGGATGAAGATGAAGAAGAAGAGGATGAAGATGAGGATGAAGATGAGGATAAAGAAGATGAAGCAGGAAGGATGAAAGTAAAAAAACAAAATACAAACCATTGGAAATCTTAAAGAAAGTAAGTTTTTGGAAAAAAAAGAAAACACATACATTCTGTAATCGTTAAAAACATTTGAAGAGGATGCTCTATTTCTCCAAATATATATTTTTTCTCGTTAAAATCTTTAAAATAGCTATTCTAATCCATTTTCTCAAACAGGAGTTTCTTTTTTATATATATAGTAAAGATATTACCTCGATGGCGTTTTCTACATTTCCCTCTTCATCTCTCTAAATTCCTACTTTTTTCACACATTTCTTTTCAACATATAAACTATAAATAACATCTTTTAACCTGGGTAGAGTACGAAATCCAAATTGATCATTCGAATGATTTGCCAAAATATATTTAACAGTAGCATTTTTTAGCATCAATTTTCCACTAATAATGAGATGAGGAGAACGATTAGAGCAATGAACAATATTTATTCCTGAAGCTAATTCTTGAAAGAGATAAAGCGTGCGTTTGATAACACTCTCAATTTGAACACGATTCTGAAGATTAAATCCAATTTTCTGAATTACCAAATCCAAGACAGCATCTCCTTCTTCTACTCCCAAAACTGTTAAAAAAACATTCATAAAAAACATAATTTCCATGAAAATTACAAATAAAATGAAGCAAATGGAGGTATTTGGGATTTTAGAGAAGCCATCCATTTTATACATAAAGGAAGAAGTTATTTTATTGAAACAACTGAAAAATAGTGAGATGAGAGGAATAGGAGAGGAGAGAGGAGTAGGAGAGAGGAGTAGGAGAGAGGAGTAGGAGAGAGGAGTAGAAGGAGAGAAGAGGAGGAGAGAGGAGTAGGAGAGAGGAGGAGAGAAGAGGAGTAGGAGAGAGGAGAAGAAGAGAGGAGTAGGAGAGAGGAGGAGAGAAGAGGAGTAGGAGAGAGGAGTAGGAGAGAGGAGTAGGAGAGAGGAGTAGGAGGAGAGAAGAGAAGAGTAGAAGGAGAGAAGAGAAGAGTAGAAGGAGAGAAGAGAGGAGTAGGAGAGAGGAGGAGGAGAGAGGAGTAGAAGGAGAGAAGAGAAGAGTAGAAGGAGAGAAGAGAAGAGTAGAAGGAGAGAAGAGTAGAAGGAGAGAAGAGTAGAAGAGAGGAGTAGGAGAGAAAAGTAGGAAAGAGGAATAGAAGACACACGTGTGAGGAGAGAGGAGATTAAAGACGATGAAGAAATGACGAGAAATTTTCCTTTATACCTTTAAATAATCCATCAGTATGATCATTTTCAACAATTTGTCTGGCGTGTTCACCAATGTAAACTTTACGAAATTGTTCCAAGAAATACAAATAAGCTAATTCCAGAGGTTCTGGTGTGAGTGGCTGATTACAAAAAAATCCATAAAAATGAAGCCAATGAGGAGGTAAAATAAAAGAACTCTCAAAAAAAAAAAGAAATATATAAAAACTTACAAATTTATTCGTTTCTTGAATCAATTCAAATACTTGAGAAGCCAATTTCCCATTAATCAAATCAGACGGTGTTTTCTCTAAGGAAAAGGAAATAAGAATAAAAAAACTCTTGTATGCCTCTAATAATGAAATTTTTAACAGAATTCTTCATTCTTATGAACATCTTTTTCTTTTAAAATAATAAAATTCTTTACCATCTCCACTAGAAATGGGAATCTTTCCAGACGCATGGCCTCCAATTAATGCTCCAATAATATAAACCAACCAAGTAATTTTTTCTTGGAAAACAGCCTTCAAAAATGGATATATATTTTTAAATTATTATTAATATTGAGAAGAAGAAAGTATACTCTATTTATTTGAGAAGAAAATAGACTCTTTGTATTATAATAAACTATTAATATAGAAAAATAAATAAATATACCTCTGAAATAACATTATTTTGCATACAAAGACGTGTTTCTTGAAATAAATCCATAACTTTGGAAGCTGTCTCTGGATATCTTTTAAAATAAAAATAAAATTAAAATATATAAGCAGATAAACACCATTGATCACTCTTTTATCCACATATATACTTTTATATACCAAAAATGTAAATATTTTAATAAAAATCTACCCATTGAGAGCAATTCTTTGAAATTACAAATTGTGTGTTTTCTTTATACGAAATAATAATTTAATAATTCTTTGCTCTCTTTATTTCTTTTTTCTCTCTCCCTGTGTTGATTTATTTATTCATTCTTCCTTGCTTCTAACATCCATCCCTTCAATTTCATCATCTTCATCATCATCTCATCATCATCTCATTCTCATCCTCTTCAACTCATCATCATCATCTTCAACTCATCCTCATCATCATCTCATTCTCATCATCTTCAACTCATTCTCATCATCTTCAACTCATTCTCATCATCACCAACTCATCATCATCTTCAACTCATTCTCATCATCTTCAACTCATCATCATCATCTTACCATCATCTTCTTCAACTCATCCTCATCCTCATCATCTCATCATCTTCAACTCATCCTCATCATCTCATTCTCATCATCTTCAACTCATCATCATCATCTTCAACTCATCATCATCTTCTTCAACTCATTCTCATCATCTTCATCTCATTCTCATCATCATCATCTCACCATCATCTTCATCATCTCACCATCATCTTCTTCAACTCATCCTCATCATCTTCAACTCATCCTCATCATCTTCAACTCATCCTCATCATCATCTCATCATCATCATCTCACCATCATCTTCTTCAACTCATCCTCATCCTCATCATCTCATCATCATCTTCTTCAACTCATCCTCATCATCTCATCATCATCATCTCATCATCATCATCTTCAACTCATCCTCATCCTCATCATCTCATTCTCATCATCTTCAACTCATCCTCATCTTCAACTCATCATCATCCTCATCATCTCATTCTCATCATCTTCAACTCATCCTCTTCTTCATCATCTCTCTGTCTAAAATTTTTATAAAACTCTCTCTACATACTAATAAAAACGTTTCATTCTTTTTCTCTTTTTATAATTATAAAAATTTTTAAAATTTTTTAAAAAACTTCACCGGCAACGTCCAAGCTCAGAGATTGCTTCAAGTTGTTCTGATCGTAAAACTTCATTTGAAAGAGGATTTTCAAAATCTGCATCATCTCGATCCAAAGCTGCAGCTTCTGCTGATCGGATTCTACTCAATATAAAAGCCATAGTAATCTATATAAAAACAAAAAAAATTAACATATTCTGAGATTATAAGAAAAATAACAAAAGATGGGAATTCTGGAGATGAAGAGGGAATTATAAAAATAATAAAGAGGAATTCGTTTTAAATTCAAACCTGAGCAATGTAGTTATCAAGAGTCACAGGAGCTTTCCCTTTTAAGAATTGTAAAGGACTCATCATATGAATCCAAACTCCCAATAAATAATGTTTACTATTTGGCTGAAAAACATCAAAAACAAATAAATATGAAAAAATGATTTTTATGGAACAAGAAAAGAAAAAAGTATGTTTCCCAAAAAAATTTCATTGAAAAGAAGTGAAGTTTCATCAAAATGAAGGAATTTTACCAAAAAGAGGGTAGAATTTCAATCCAGAGAAAATTTCATCAATAAATTTTAAAAAAATACTATTCACAGCTTTCCCACAGTTTCACCGTAAGCGACTGTGTATCTTCATCACACACAAAACGTCATTTAAATATTCTCCTCTTTTTCTTATTTTTATACGCCTCGTAGATGCCTCCACTCTCATCTCTCTTCCCTTTCTTTTCATCTCTCTTCCTTCCTTCCCATCTCTTTCCCCTCCTTCCCATCTCTCTTCCTTCCTTCCCTTTCTTTTCATCTCTCTTCCCTCCTTCCCATCTCTCTTCCCTCCTTTTCATCTCTCTTCCCTCCTTTTCATCTCTCTTCCATCCTTTTCATCTCTCTTCCATCCTTTTCATCTCTCTTCCCTCCTTCCCATCTCTCTTCCATCCTTTTCATCTCTCTTCCTTCCTTCCCATCTCTTTCCCCTCCTTCACATCTCTCTTCCCTCCTTTTCATCTCTCTTCCTTCCTTCCCTTTCTTTTCATCGCTCTCCCTTCCTTCCCATCTCTCTCTCCATCTCACTCTTCCTTCCTCCTCATCTCTACTTTTAATGCTAGCATACCAAACGTCTCCAATTTTCTAAACTTTCCATCGTAAATTGAAACAATTTATCCGTCCATTCAATGAAAGCAGGCGCCGTACACAATTCAGAAAGCTATTCAAAAAACAAAAGGAAACTTCATTTTAAAAAATAAGAAAAGAAATTTTATCTCAAATAATTGATTCTCAAGTTGTATAATTTCTACAAATGATTAATTGCATCTATGGCTATGAAAGGATATTGAAGCATTCAAAGTAATAATTTTTATTATTTATGTTTCGTTTAATAAAAAATATTATTTAAAACATATAAAATGAAAGAGAAGATGAAGGTTTGATGATACTCTTTACGGTGCCACATTTCTTTTGTTTATAAATTCGTTTTCATCTTTCAAAATTTTTCTTTCCATCGAAAATATATTTTATTTTTACTTATTTTTTATTTTTTTATTTATTATTTTTTTATTTTTACTTATTTATTATTTTTACTTACTTACTTATTTATTATTTTATTTATTTATTATTTTACTTATTTATTATTTTATTATTTTATTTATTTATTATTTTATTTTTTTATTATTTTATTTTTTTATTATTTTATTTATTTATTATTTTTTTATAATCTCCTTCATTTAATTTTTCATCGCCTTCATCCCTTACTTGACTAGCAGAGTTAACTTTGCCTAATAATCGACATAACTCATGATAACAGCCATCATGTTCTAATCCAATCTTATTCCTTATAATATTTGTAGTTCCTTCAATAAGTTGAGTAATAAATTTAGTTCTCTCATTTTCTTTACCAAAGAAAGATCTGTAAAAAAAAATTTTTTTTTAAATATAAAAAAAATATATAAACCTCTTCTTCTCTTTCTCTTTATTTTGGAGGGGGATTTCGTTCATAGAAACTTTTTTTAAATACAAAGTTTCTTTGATTTCTACACGTTTTCATCCTATTCTTTTATTTTCTCACTTTTATTCTTTGATGGAAGTATTCATGAATTTAGAGCAAAATTGAAAGAAATTCATAAAACTTGTATTAAAAAATATAAATATTCTTACCGCCTCAAAGCAGAGATATAAACAAGAGCAGACAAACACAGCCTTGCACAATCCACACGTGCACCATGAGGATCCCTCCAACAGTCATCATATAAATCAAAAAATAATTTTGGAATATTTTCTTCTCTTAGGATTGACCATCCATGAGGAACCATCACTGTTACCTAGAGGGTTTATAAGATATAAAAAAAGAATATTTACTTGAAAAAAATGAATAAAAAAACCTCACATTTGGATTTTCTCTAGACGTGAGCGAGTAGAGAGAGTAGAGAGAGAGAATAGAGAAAGAGAGGGAATAGAGAAAGAGAGGGAGAGAATAGAGAAAGAGAGGGAAAGAATAGAGAAAGAGAGAGAATAGAGAAAGAGAGGGAGAGAATAGAAAGAGAGG
>JADAQX010000238.1:0-63469 GCA_015476325.1 Cardiosporidium cionae | reverse complement strand
GCAGTTGAAAACATTAGGCAGTAAATCAGAGTTATATAGGGGGTATTTTTATCAATTGTAACTTTTTTTCAAAAACAAATCATTTTACAACAAATAAAAAGGTGAAAATGATTTCACTTGTATCAATAAACGTATGTTTTCCAAAAATTTGAAAAACAATTTATTTAATTGTTAGTTGAATATTACTTACATAAAAACGATGAAAATTTTATGTTGTGACTGCATATTAAATAAAAGTTTATTTCAGTAATAATTAAGCTTATTTTATTTGTTTTAATTATAGTCTGGTAAAATTAGTTTATTCCTAATCTTTTTAAACATTTATTTATTATTACATTGTTCATAAGCTTGGAGAGTTTTATCAGTTCATTTTATTGCAGTAGTGTAAAATTTCTGCCTTTACATGCCAACCTTATTTTATCACAAAAAACACTTGTCTAAACTTTTAATATTCTCATTTATTTTTTTTTCATCCTTATTTTTCTATATTAAAATTTTTTGAGATTAAAAATAAAAAGTAGTTAAAAATCTTCCAACTTATATTAGCATTTTAAGTATAAAAATACGCAAAACATTTTAAGGAAAGACTCATTTTTTGTTACCTAATGCGTTGTTTTATCAGCAAGATGCTTGTAACTGCCACATTTTAACTATATTATTTTTATAGCATGCGCATCTTTATTAAACAAGTAAAGCATCATCTGTTATAACAATTCACAAGAACTTTGCGTCAATAGTATAATAAAAACTTTGTGATCATATTCAATCTAAGGTAACTTTATATTTATTTTTCTTGTAATTTTTACATGACATTTTATAAGGCTAATTTAAAAAAGAAAGAAAAGGATTTTATTATTAAAGTCTATAAATTCTAAAAAGGTAAAAATTCATTTATTTTACAAGTGAAAATTTTTACATTTCATTATCAATGAAAAAGTTTTGTACAAATAGCCCTATTCAAAACAACAACAAAATGCAAAAATTAAACTAGCATTAAAATGCCTTTTTAACACTTTTAATTGTGTAAATTATCAAAAAGCATGACATAAAATAAGTAAAAGCTTTGTATTACATATCTTATGTTTAGTAAATATTGCAATGTTTTGAAGTGAAATATCTAAAACATAAAACTATTTTTGTATTTTATGTAACAATTTGACAAAAGATTTTAATAAAAATATTCCAATTATATAAATCTTTTAAAAATATTACATTTCAAAAACAAGATAACCAGTTAAAAAAATTAATAGCAATTGCATATTTTCAATTCCAAAAAAGTTATCAATTTTCTAAAAATTTAATTTAAACAATTTCAGATGCAGAATTCCACATAGTTTTTTGTCTAAATATATTAAAAAACCTATTAATTTATGATTACGTTACAATTTCTTTAATTTTTATTACACAAAAGCATTTTATTGCTTGATTAACACTCAAAATTTTAAGAAAATTGATTGAATTATACTACGTTATCGTTCAAAAAAATTTGTTTGCAAAAATTATGACTTGTATAAAGCACATAAGCTCCGTAGTTGAGTTACAATAATAATTTCTATAAGCTGTGCTATTTGATTTATGCGTTCAAAAATAAGAAAATACAAAATTACTTTTTGCATTAAAATTTGCTTAATAATAGGCATTTCCTCTACAAGGTTTTAAGATTAGAAAAAAAAAATATTTTGTGCAGTAAATTATTGTTTCTATGAGAATGGGTGTTTTTCTTTTACAATAAAAACTAAGCTGACAGAAAAAATTTTGAAATGGTATAATTTGATGAAACAACTTATGTTCTTAAAACATTCTACTAAAGGGATAAGCTTTTGTAAATCATTATTAAAAAATTTTAAAATCATTGCAAAATAATTTTAATTTTAATACTTTAAAAAGAAATTGCATGGAATAACTAATAGATCAAAAATAATTTATGACAATGCTTATTCTAAAAAAAAATTACAAAAATTTTAATTGTAACATTAATACTATTTCTCATGTACAATTTGATAGTAATACAGCAATATAATTTACAACTGTATTGTTTTTAAATTTAAAGGTAGTATTTAATACTGGCAGTAGGATTAGCAAACTAATTTTTTGTTTATAGCAAACTGCTTATAGAAAAAAATCTATTTAAATTATTTAGGTAATCTAAAATAAGCTGTATAAGAAAAACATATTTTATAGTGAGAATTTAAAAATAAAGAAACCACGTTTAAATGTTGATTTAGCATAAATTATTTTAATAAATTAAAAGTATAAGAACAATAATAATATAAATTAACATTTTTATTTATTTATTTATTTAAATTTATACTTTAGCGTAACTGTAATTTTTATTTTAAATTTTATTGAATAGTTTGGCAATATTTACAAGTTTAATATTATTTGTTTTTAATTGATTCAAATTAACAACATAGCCAAATTTAACAAATTCGGTAGTAAAAAACAAAAGTAAAAATGCACAAAATGTTAAAATAAAACATGGAAGAAAACTTTTACCAAAGCAAAATTCAAAGGCTACTTCAATTTTTGTTTAAAATTGCATTTTATAAATAAGGACAATGATGTATACATTGCAATAATTGTTTTACTTTTAATCATAAACGCATTTCTTGAAAAAATAAGCAAGCTAATTTCTTTAAAATTAGCTTGCTTTTATTTTGAAATAATGAATAGAAAATTTTTGATTTTTGACAATTAGAAATGTTTTTATTAAATTATCCTTGTTGATGTCTGAAAAAAAACGTGCATACACACAAAAAAATCTTTAGTAATTCAAAATATAAAAAAGGGTATGCATGTTTAAAAAAAATGTCTAAAATAGCCACCAAATGGGTAAAAACAATTTATTGGCTAATTAAATGACTTTTCACGATCTTTTGCTGCTAATGATTCCAGCATATCAATTTCATGGGCCATGCGAATCATTTTTTCTGGAGAAAGCCTTTCTGATGCTCCTTTGGATTTTTGACCTAAATGAATCTGCTCGCGGCGTAAAACATGAACCAGAGTTTGTGCAGACTCCAATATCTAAAAATCAGAAACAAAAATTGACAAGTACAAATACAGGATTAACTTGAAGAATTTTTAAAACAGGTTCTATTAAACATATGAGCAAGCTATTGCAAATTGCCAATAATGCCATTTTTTATAAAACATAATGTTTAATATAACCTTTAGATATGCAGAATTAGTTTCTTTTATTGTCTTATCGTATTCGGTACGAGTGTGAATTTTTGTTTTAAGACTTTCTGAAAATGAATTTGAATAATTTAAAAAAAATTTTAATTATAAAAAGCTGTGACACACAAAACATATAATAAAATATTGGTTACATATTAAAAAATGTGCAGTAAAAATGAATATTTGCTAATAATTGTCTCATGTACTTTTATTTTTCATACTACAAAAAAATAGAATTTGGTACTGTTTTATATACATTGCTTTTAGTAATATAACAGGTTTTCAACCTGTGTTATTTTTTCTATTGCAAATAAATAAAAAAAAACTTATTTTCAATCCAACAATATCTTATAAAATATTTTCTGCATTAATACAGTTGATAAAGTTAGATTTTACTTTGTAATCGCCTTGTTTAACTTTTCAAAACCTACCATTCGTTCTGTTTAAGCGTTCTGTTAAAACTGTCAATTCGCGTTGAATTTTAGCTTTGTCATTCTCCTCCTAAAAGTATTCATCAGCTCATGACTTACATACTTCGAAAGGTAGTTTTTCAATAGTTGAAGGCATGCAAAAATACGCTCAAAAATCATGAATCAAGTCATAGATCATTTGGAACACAATTCTACGCTACATAATTATTTCTTTTTAGTATCGCATTTTTTATTAGCTAAAATGCTTATCTGGTCTTTCGCAATAAATATTCGCTGAGTTAGTGTAAATTCCATAAAAAAATTTAGCAATTAAAAGTTAACTATGTTATTGCTTCTTTAAAATTCCTCCTATATCCTTACGTATACTAAGAAGCTATATTTGCTGCTTACTATTATTGTATTCTATTAAAAGTTTAACATTTAATTATTTACATTAAAGCATTTCCTTAAATTTTGTGATTGCCTGTTTATCATAGCACTGATACTATTTTTTCAAGATATAGTATAAAAAAGTTTAGAGCTAGCAGGTTGGAATAAAATCATTTTATAGTTTTTTTTAAAAACTTTTGGAGAGCAGTTTAATTACACTTCATGTTCTGCACACACTAATTGAGCGAGATAAAATTAGCATGTTCAAGCAAGGTTTAAGTATTTATTGTAGACATAAAAAGTAGGCTCACCCTACTCGGATAATTTCTTCATTCAATTCTTCTCTTTTCCGGTTTAATACTTCAATGCATTCCATTAATTCGGAATTGTAGTCTTGAAGGTTTGCAGAAGTTGCCGACATTGTTATCAAAATATCTTTATATTAAAAGCCAATACTCCGGAGAAGTTGTCAGCATTAAAAATTTCCTGTTCAACAATTTGTGACATAAATCTTTACTCCGAAGTATTGACAAAGGACTTTATCTACAAATGTAAATAAGAAGTGTGATCAAGCTCATTTGTCACTGGAAATTAAGGAAAAGAACTTTTGCATGTGGGAAGCAACATCCAAATTTTTTGCGGAATCTCAACGTGGGTATTCAAGGCATTAGCAGTAAATGGCGGCAATCTTGGTAACAGTAACATAGAAAAAATATTCATCAATGTCTTAA
The DNA here is from genome assembly GCA_015476325.1 of Cardiosporidium cionae. Lineage (NCBI taxonomy): Eukaryota > Apicomplexa > Aconoidasida > Nephromycida > Cardiosporidium > Cardiosporidium cionae. The sequence goes on along the minus strand of JADAQX010000238.1, from coordinate 58,758 downwards.
CTCAACTGAAAGTTTTGCCAAACGTAAAACGTATTTATACAGGAATTTGTCGTCAGCATGTTGACATTTTCGGAGCCTCCACATAAATCTAGATGTTTGTTGAGGAATAGGAATGTGCACACTACCAAGAATGTCACTACATAAAAGAGTTTTACTGGATGTATTAATTCACAAAATAGAAATGCACCCACAAACATGATCAAACCATATCGATGCTCACCGCAAAAAAATTAAAATTGAAATGTACATATTTAGTGCCGTCTATGTCTCGCGAGTTTTGTTTGCTCTATATTTTCGTTGCATTAATTCATTCTTAGTAAAGTCAAGATACATATAATCTGTGCTGTTTTTTCGACGCCGTTGCAATATTCATACTTCGAAATTATTGATAGGACTCTATTTTGTGTGAGAGAAGCTTCGTTATTTTCTTTTGTGCTGTGCCACCACACAAGAAAAAAAGAGTTTCAATGAAATTGTGACTTGCTTATCTATATTGTTAGTGCAATCAACGGCTCATCTCTGTATTGCTAAACATATGACACCGATGTTGAACAATTAGTAAAACACATGAGAACTTTTAATTTTGTAGAAATCATTTGATTGAAACAATATGGAAAAACAATTTCTGATATCTAATATGGATTAGCCAAAGCTGGTACTGATTTCTTTTGCATATATGGTGGCAACTCCAGCGCAACTTAATGAGAGGCATAACTACAATATAGTGCCACAATAAAAAATTATTGTTCATGCAGTCATGCCTTTGAAAATTATCTACACCTTGGCTTACAACTAAGCAGAAAAAACAATGCCAAACTCTATTAAAAATGCTTCACTTAAGCGAAGGTAACGTAACTGAATGAACACTTTAGTGAGTGGGGAACAACCTGAACACTTCTCTACTAATACAAAGAATTTATTGGAACTTCTTTTTTCTATTAAAACACAAAAGTAGAATAATCAATTTGGAGAGGCGTCTTAAAGTAACGAAAAAAAGTGGTTGGATTTCATTCTGTAACATTTTTAGTTTGCATCCCATAAAAGCTGTTTTTTTCCTTTTCAATTTAAAGAAACTGATTGTTTTTCAAATTTTTGGAAAACATACGTTTATTGATACAAGTGAAATCATATTCACCTTTTTATTTGTTGTAAAATGATTTGTTTTTGAAAAAAAGTTACAATTGATAAAAATACCCCCTATATAACTCTGATTTACTGCCTAATGTTTTCAACTGCACATGATAAGCGAAAAACGGCAATAATCAAACCTTTATTCATCCTATAATCACGCTTTTCTTCTCTCTAATTCCATTTTCGCTTTTAATTAACCAACGAAAAAAGACAAACTGTCGATAGCCTTGCTTCTCTATCGTGTTGTTGTCCCACAAATGTTTAACAGGAAAAGGACTAAGCATTAAGAAATCATTAGTTATGTCAAGAATTTAATGAAATCCAATTTACTTTTACAGAATTAGTTAACAAAGATTTAAATGCTATCCATCTCATTTCTCATTATATTTCCACCCAATCTCGCATCAAGCTGATACACGCTGCTGCCTCTAGCACTCTATCACAAAAATGTCATATCCATTGCACAGGGAAGATATATTAAAGTAATTCATTAATTGTAGCTGTATTCACACACGTATTATTATGACATAAATACAAATTAATAGACAAATAAATAAAATGGTAGCTTTCGATGTTTATAATTCAAAAAATAACAGGCAAAAGCAGAAGAATTACAAATTTATTCAAAAACTATTCATACCAAGTAAACAATTGGAGCCTTATTTGGCCTTTTAAGTGTTACAGAATTGCGTAAAGTTTGTAAATTGGTCGCAGTAATACTCATTTCAACTAAAATGTTTGATTCCAATGTGTAAATAAGTTTTTCTCTTAAGGTCCTGGTTTTACAATTTTGGAAAGCTTTTTTATTGTTTTGTTAAAAGGGGTAACTATTTTTAGTAGTACTTTATTATAAAATTTTTTTACTCACATACTTGAAAACGTTTGTTACTTTGCAAATTCTTTAGAAATAAAAGATTCCCTGTTTAATTCTTTTTGTTATTAGTACTATACTCAAAAGTTAACGCGGAACCAGAAATCTTATTTCTCGAAAGCAGACTTAAAACTATCAAACCTAAGACAAGTTAATTTATAGAAGACTTAGCGCTGAAATTAATTGATGATGAGGAATTAAAATAACTTCAACGCTCCTTACTCGTGAAAGCCAACCGCAAATCACTAAGCAGAAAAAGAATAAACGTTTCACACAATTTAACCAAAAAGAAAAGTAAAAGTACAACTTGTAACCGAAATATTTATTCATAGGTGAAAGCGAATAAAATAAGCCTAGAAATCAATCAATAGAAAAATAGCAATAGCAATTCGAAGAAATGATAATAATAATAACCATCATCATCATTATTATCCAGGCAAGTAACAATATTGTATCTTCACAATCGTCGGCTGTTGTTAACATTTGTTGACATTTGCTGTCCGTGATTGATATTACAATCCATACTTTCCCTGATACGCTATTTGTGCCTAAAATTGTCCCGGCACATCAATTAGCTGGATATGGGCATTTATTTTGCAACATCTATCTCTCCAATGTGAGCTTAAAAGAAAGACTGTTTACTTAAATCACCGACGGGTGAGTATGGGTTTCTTTATATGTTGTTCTGAATAATTTTTGCCACATCTTTGAATGGTTAAAATGTAACAAATCATGGCTCTTTTATCGTTTCTTGTAAAGTAGCATTTCAAAATTACATGCAATACAAGGAAGTTTTACAGTGATGTGAATAGTATGATATTTTAGCTCTGAAACAGATAGAATTTACTTTCTTCGATAAATAAATGCTCCAGTGTTTATCGTATTGCATTGTATGGTGCCTAAAATGCATTTTCAACAAAATTTTTACACTTCCACTGCAATTAAGGGGACAAAACGAATGCCAGGGAAACGTTTAGCACCAGCTACCTCAAGCCGACATGTAGTTAGAGGTTTCAGTGGAGCATATTTACTTTCACATTGTCAATATTTTCTATATCAATTCTATGCGATGCTACATCTCTCTGTAATTTGATTTTCTTCTTTAGAAGTTTTTTTCGTATAACACGAAATTCCTACGCGAAAAGCCTTTTTTCTTTACCCTTAGTGACCACACGGTACACTGTTTGATCGTGGCAGAGCTCCGCGATAGCTGAACAGCGTTAGAGCAGGTGTAGCGTTACAGCAGGTGAGACCATATTGAAATTTTGTCTTTCATCTACTGAAAGAAATGGAAACATCACTAGTTTGATCGCCATTGCGCATTTTAAGTTGCTAACATGTTTCTTAAATAGCAAGATTTTGCGTGAAGTAGCCCCTTGTCAGTTTATTCATGCATTGCTGGTTAATATCTTTACTTCAAATGTCATGCTGTAAATCCCGTAATTTGCTTTCGCGTTTGCAAGAAATTCATTCTGTTGCTGGTGAAGAGTTTGATTAATATATGCATTCTTAAATTTTTTTCTAAAGCATATTCTCCGATGCGGAATATTCAAGCGATATATCGCCGCTTTCCGGCGCTGGGTCTTAATCGCCTTCCTGGGAGAGTAACGCCACACCGCGAGCAGAAACCATTAGGTTCTTATCCGGTTCCACCAGAAGCAGAGCTTGTTTGGAAGAATCGTTTGACTGCGAGAGGTGGTTTCATTGCTCAAACGATTTCCCCTTATCAGCAGAAAATTATATTTCCTTTTTGGCATACATTACCTGCGCGGTTGGTAAAGCTAAATAGAAGCAAACTTTTCAGGGTTTATTAGCGTTTATTGAAATTTCTGAAATAATGTAATTTATTTTGTCTACTCCAAACTATTTTTTTTACCTTTTTAAAGTTTTTATGTAATATTTTCTTGTGGAGGTTTCAGGACATATACAAATGTATCAATAGCATAAATCTTACACACGCTTCTGATTATTTTTGTAGCTGGTGGGCTCGCTTTTCTGTTGGATGGTGGCACTGGACATGGCCTTTCATTTTAACTGTTATCATACTGAAAAAAATGTTCCATGATGCTGAGAAAGAAATAAAGGATAAGTTTTGGTGGGTGCAATCAAATTTTTAAGAGCACATTCAAGTTACGTTTAGATGCAACACGTAGTGAAATGGTATTATTTTTGTATTATTTCATAATGTTATTTTTATCAGGTATTAAACCAGCATTTTTGCCAATTAATATGGAAATCGCATTCGTTTTTGCAATAGCAAGCGAGGTCCGCTATTATTTGATAAATAAAATTTAGAGAATCAAAGCTTAGGATTGAAGAGACATTTTGTTAGAAGATAATTTTGGAGTACAGTAGAGGTAATCATGTATTTAAGTACGCGAAGCTTGTACTGTGGACACAATCAATACGTTTTATGTCACAAAATGCCATGAAACAATTCTTACTTCGTGGCTTTATGGATAATAAGCCTTTATAAGTGAATAAAATTTTTACCAATGTATTTTTTACGTGCTTTGAACTATGGGATGCTACAAACGAAACAAGTTATAATTTCTTAATACAACCTCTTTTTGCATATTCAAATATTTAACAAAAAACAGATACCAATAGCATGTTTTCCTTTTCAAATTTTGATACTATTACTACTGCGTATGAAGTATTTCCTGCGCAGTGAAAAAGCAATCAATTGCTCTCTATAGATGTCAATGAACAAACTGACACGAAGTAGTTCCAAATGAGGTTTTTTACAAGTTACTGGTTCTGGCGCTTAGAGTTGTAGGTTGTTCTATTTATCCTATTAAAGATTTAGTGAGGCAAATTTTTGTAGATCAAATGTTCTTAAAGTTACGTAAGGCTCGTCGTCATAGCATGAATTGATTTATTAATTTTCAACGCAAAATTACTAATGTTAAATGAACGAGATAGCATTTTAAACAAGATGTGAACATGATATAAATTTTGTGTAGATCCTATCTGTTTTATGTTCTGCCAATCGAGAATCCAATTTCGGTTGACTATGTAATTGTTATCTTATCGCAGGAGGAAAGTACTAGAGTTGTGAATTACGTGGTATTGAAACTACTCTTCTCTTGTAAATACGAACGAAAATTTTTCTTCAAAGGAAAAGATAGAACGGAAAAAAAAATAAACAAAAACATTGCTCTACCTCTAACTATCATCTACCCAAAATAAGAAAAGAATGGTTAAAAACATAATAATTTTTACTACTGCATTTTCATCCCTCGTAAGGCTAAATTGTGTTGAAGGAAGTGCATACTTAACTGGTAGGAAACTTAGGTACGAGGTAGAATAATGCTTGAGTGTAATCTTAAAGTTACTACAGTTAAACTACTTGCGGTTCCGTGATCTGTTTAAAGAAAAAATATTGATCCGGTGCATTGTAATCATTACTTAGATAATAATAACGAGAAACGAGACCGACAAACGGTCATTCCTAATTGGGGAAAAATAACATTGGAATATGGGGTGAGTAAGGAATTAATACACAAAAATAATAATTAAGGTATGTGTGCTATAATAGAAGTACGCGTGAAATAATAATTTTACGAGTCACACAAGCATTTACTTCCTAGCCTTACAAAGGGGAAGAAACTTGAGAGTTTTCTAACTTATCCATAAAGAATCAAATAAGACGATTAAACTAATCCCTCTGTTCAACTTTTATTGTCTGCGAAAGCAGGTGTAAGTGTACAACGCATTGAGTAGTTAGTGCAACATTTCAAGACGCATCATGAAATGTTGGGAATTACTTGCACATTAGCTACTCATCTTCCCAAAATATAAACTTAAAACCTTGGTGTGTACAAAATATCAAAAATTATTCAACTGCGAGATTAGCAGTTTTACTGAATTCTTCGATCAGTGTAATTTTAGACATTCGCAGTACTGATTTGCTCGCAGCGGCTCAGTTACAAATGTTGAGCTGGTTCTGCGCTGACTGTAACGGTACTGTTGGAGGCTCCTGAAATATTTTCAAAATATTAATATTGAAACGTTGGCAAGCAGCATTGAAGGTGCCGGTTTGTATTGTTGGTAGCAGATGTTGACGAAAACAGGGAGCAGCACTTTTCTGAAAAAACTTAATTGCAATTCCAGTACATGCACCAGATAAGATATTTACCATTGAGTCATTGCTAGCGAAAGTACATGCTTGTTACTAGTTTTCTAAATGAACAACACTTATTTTCCATGAGTTACTTTCTCTTCAAAACATCTGTGGATACAGACAATTTCATGCCGTATGTGGAATTCTCGATATACTTTTTCAACTATCATGACACAAGACTTTCATTGGGAAAAAAACATTTTTAATTTGAGAATTCTAAAGATGACCTTTTAACTGATTGTGTATTTCTGGTGACATATGAAGAGCTTTGCTCATTCTTGGAACTGCAATATTTCCAATGTTCCCACGGCGGTGTAATACATCTATTTCTGGCTTACATGAATACTCGGAGGGTTCTCCGTCAACTGGGCCGCTGGCTAGATGCCAAGGCTTGTTGTGGCGACTTCTCTTCAAATTTTCTACTGTAATTTGTTTTACTTCGCTTGCTTTAATATGCATTACTGTTCTGACAGTTTATACATCCTGCTTGCAATATCATTGTGAGCCGAATGCATCCGAACTGTCGTTTGGAAAGAATTTTGTATGTAATTTTCCTCTTCGAATCCGCTATATGCCGGTTTCGGTTTTGACAGAGGAGAACGGGAGAAGTTCCACGTCAACAAAACCGATTTTCAATTTGGTACCCCCCGCGGAAATATCTGTCTTATTTTCTTTAAAGAATCCAAATTTGAATGATTCATTATTTGATTACTGGAATCTCTTGAATATCTGGCTAGCTTATAATGCGATAAGAAGTACTCCCATTTTCTCGACGGGTGAAAATCAGGACTTTGGTCTTAGTCGAGTTTGTACGAGAAACCTTGCACGTGAAGAATTTTCGTATGTTTTTGGTAAAGTTGAACATTAGGAAGATAGCATAGTCCTAATTAAAAATTCATTTCAAAAATAGAAATGATTAAAAGGATTTATTTTTATCGTTGCCTGTAATGTGTGTTTCAATATTTTGCAAAGTGTGCAATAGTTCCCCTTTGGCTAAAAATAAATTTTAGTACTGTGGGAATACGTAATCTAAATTACGTTTGTAAAAGGTATTTCAATTTTTGTTGGAGGCGATTGAGAGGACCGACATGCCATATCTAGAAGGCTTGAATGCGCATGTCTACTAGAAATAGTTGTTTATGTGAATAAAAAAGTTAAATTTTTTTGAGGTGTGAACATATTCATCCTTGAGGGCTAGCATTTTGATCTATAGATAGCACTCTCTATCTTTTTATCGTATTGCTTAAATTAATGAGCGTTTTTTTTTTGAAAACTTTCCTCTTTGTAGATATTTAATTTTTTTGTGTATGACATTTGTTAGGTGCCAATTGTTCTAGCAGGGGTATTTTTGGAGAATATGAAAACGCATTGATTCCCATTTCAACAGTAGAGGAATTCAGGATGGCTTACTATGGTATGAAAGTAAACTATAAAATGCAAGACTCTTGCTACTAAATCTCCTCTTTCACGTGTTGGCACGCTGTATGTGTGTAACACCTATTAAGTAAATCCGTTTAATATTTGTGATAATTCATTTTTTAACCAAACCTTAAATGTTGATATTTTAAGTAAAATGCTGAGTGTTTCTACGACATTCATGATTTGCTATTCTCAAAATTAGAAACTTTTTTTTGCATATTGGCAACATGAATTTACCTCTCAATTCCCTTTATATGTATATAGTTTTGTGATATTTTAAGAGGCATTGCACGTTGCCTTTTTTTCTTAAAATATAAAATATAAGGAAATATAGTATTTTTTAAAGAGTAAACCGGATAGATTTCTTGCTATGCTATGGGTCATATTTTTCAGGCTATCCTCCTTATTCACTGCCTTTGCTTGAATTTGCAACTTCATTTCTTGATCCTTCCTTTGACTATTTTCCTGCCCGTCTTTGCGCTGTACATCAACAGGATAAAACATTTGATTGGATTTGTAATACAAGTGCAATTCATATCAAATTTTTGTTGAATGCCTCAAAATTTCATTCGCTGAAGAACTGGGATAAACTAGTTTTGACTCTTCCTTATTCTTTGGACCAAGAAAACCTTGGTCTAGTTGAGGGAACAAATAAATCTATTCTTATATCTAGCGGGCTGCACATTCCTATTTCACTCAATGTGCAAATGATGTGGCGGAGTGAATTTATTGACAACCTTCAAGAGAAAATTGTTCTCTCAAACTCCATATTGATTCCAGTTTATCTGTTTCTTTTTCTCCTTGGTATATCCATATTTGCCAACGCCATCTACCCTGCATTTCCAGTTTGCAAGCGTGCGGGTCCATTCTTCTCGATTTTATCCTTTACCATATTTGTTGGTGGATCAAGTGCCCTTTCATTTCTACTGTTCGTGTTATGTAATTTACCCTATAGTTTAACAGCAACCATCATTGGTAATATTTTGATAACTTTTTTTGTGTGTTTATTCTCTTCCAATCTCACACGTAAACTCTATGCAGAAAGACTCTATGCAAGAACTATGGAGAGAAATTTGAGGAGTTTCACGGATTTTGTCCCCGCAGAAAAATCTCTGCAGTTTCTCGTTGATTCTTCAGAGGTAGAAGACAGTTATTCTTCTCATAAGTTTGTAGCCGTACAGTTTGCTCGACGTATCCTTATTCCTAGTCTGGCCTGCAGTTGTATACTTCTTTTGGATTTGATACTAACAACACCCATACTGCGAAGTGTTTCTTTGGCTATATGTTTCTCGTTACTTTCTTGTAATATTATCTACTACATCTTCTACTGGCCAGCATTTATAGCCTTTCAGCTGTCTTGCTGGAAGCAAATGCAGCAGCGTTTTGATAAGGGTGCAGCAGGCATGTGGGTGGCTTATTTACAAGAGCTACAAGAAGATACCCGCACCTTAAAAGTGGAAATACCTGTGGATAGTATTTTTAACTCTCATATGAACACGGTTTCCAAAGTATCAGAGACTGAATATAAAAATAGACTGAACAATAATGTTTCTATATTGCCTTTAGATGATATGGAATTAGTTGAACAATCGTTGCTGCATTTTCATGAGGAAGCCATGACACACTTTAGTGCTGATTTCATGAGTTCTGTCGCTAAAGGTAAATTATCACAAAAAAAAGGTTTTATTTCTCCCTTGTGTAAGGACCACGTAGGCTATTACAAGTGCCCCCCTTGCCGTAAAAAACGCAAGAATATGAATAAAATATGGAGGTTAGTATCATAAAAGCACTTACACTTAATGGCATTTTCTCTGTATTCTTTGTCATCTTTTTCTTTTTGCACGTGCACAAACTTACAGTTTGTGATTCTTCTTTTGCAAGAGAAATACACGTGGGAGGATTTAAAAACTCCAATTGTAATGTGTGCACATTGAAGAGAATAATGACGCTTCATTTTCATTTTTTTTCATTTGGGTGATTTGCTTAGATAGGAAATTCTATCGAAAGGTGTGTAACCCCCCCCCTCCCTTCTCAACAAGATAGAGTGTGATGTAACTTGTTTGCATGTGTGTAGATTCGCTTCCTGGTTCTGCCTTTTGGGAGGAATGATTCTATTCGCCACTGTTGCTGCCTTCATTTCTACCTCATCCGTTAATCGATATACCCCCTATACTTCGGATCGTACAGAATTTGATAGCAAATTCGATTCTTTTTGGCCTCATTCCTCTATAGTAGCGTCACTTGAGCTCCCTTCCTCTGCCTTGTTTCCATATCACGATCCACGGGTAGGTTTTTGTAGAGTGTAATTTTTCTTGAAAGAGTTTGGAGTGTCTATAGTCCAAATTCTTTTGTTAGAATATATACGCATTCCGTTGTAGTGGTGATACCAGTACGTGTAATTTAAATGAAGTATTCTCGTTTCCCTATTTAGGTGAGGAATAAAATAGTTGCTTTTTCTCGTGGAGTGATTGAATTGCCGAATTTTAAGGTATGACCCCCCGCAGTTTGATGGATGTAAACTCAGAGATTTAATATAGAATATTTTAATTGTAAAGGGAGTAAATATACACGCCTGTTATATATTTTTTTTTAAATGCGTCTACCTCTGTAGGAAATGCTGTGTAAAATGTTAGCGGTTGCTTTTAGTATCAAATTTACTAATTTCTTTGTTGTGATTTGGATACTTTTCTGCAATTCATTGGCTTCTTTGTATTTCTTAGAAGTTGAAAAACTCTTGGATTGATAGTTTTGAACTTGCTTTCAACTACTCTGCTGCGAATCGAATGAATGCACGCTATGATCTTTGTGGAATTACCTACGGTTTGTTTTTTTTTCGTGTTGTTTCTCGCCTTTTTTCCATTTTCGTTTTCTTCTATGTTATCTCTATTTTTTATAGCTAGTAATGTCGTCTTTTTTTTTTTTGTATTTTTCTTTCAGAAAATACCACTTTCCATCTTAGCACTATCAGGTGCCCCTGTTTAGAATATCCAACGGTGAATGAGATAGCAACCTTTCATAGCAATTTGAAAAGTTGGTTAGAAGGAAAATGTGATTGCGTTGCAAGTTGTTTAACCAATGATTCAGCTTCAGTTTTGCAAACGAGACTGCCATATTTTCATCGAATTGATGGAAGAGATTTCCGTGATAGTGTGGAGGTACGGTGTAACCTAGTTATCTAAATGCAAAATTGTATACGAAAGTTCGCTACTTCGCTATTTTTTTTATTTCACAAATGTGGAGGTTTATAGGATTTTATAATATTTTAAAAATATGTAGAATGACGTTATTTTCCTTTTTCAGTACGATGCAGAACTTGGTTTAATTTCAAAAAGTCGGATTGAGTTCTATTACGACTATAAAAACTCTTCGCTTTTCGAAACAGAAACCATTGGTACTGAGATTGCGAAACTACTCAATATTTTTCTGGATTATCCTGGCGTTGATTTTCGTTTTCAGTATCCAAGTGTAGTTATCAAGGAACCCTTCTATTATCAATTCCTTAGTTTACAGTACGTAAAATAGTTCAAAGAGTGATATAACCATCTTGCTGTAGTAAATGAGAATGTTTATTCATGAACTAGTGTGTGAAAGATTTCCTGTTACTAAGTTACATTTTCTTTTTTGTTTTGTTTTCTCTATTTTTTTACATTTCATTTGATGTTCTCCTGTTTTCTCTCTGTTTGCTTGTCTTCTGCTCTTGTAGAGATTCAAGCATGGCAACTACCTTTTTTCTGGGGATGCTTGGTTTGATCATTACCTGCGCTGCGATTGCGTTGTTTGAATCATATCTTGTGGCCATTAAAACAGTATTGACTACATTATGTTCCTTATTGTTGCTGCTGGCAATACTGAGTATATCTCGTATTCCATTGGATAGTATTTCTTTTGGGGTATGGAATTTAGCTGGTATGATATAATTTTTATGGCACGATATCACTCATGTTTGCTATGATTGGCTTTACGATATGCAGGCTTACCAGTTTTTTTTTATTATGTCGTTATTGTGGTCTTGGAGCTTCAATTCGCTCGTAGTTGAACTAGTGAAGCAGAATCATACTGTAACACCGCTTTTGATGAAAACTATTTTTAAAGAGGTAGCTTTCTCAGCAGGCATTCCTTTCATTGGTAAGGTTTTCAACTCATTACTTGATAAAATTGGCCTGCTGTGAATAGAATGGTTTCTGTGTGTATATAATGAGAAATTTTACACCGAGATATGCATTTTCTTCAATTCTTAAGCTTGTATTCCTCTGCATGAATTTTTGCGCTCTCCTTTCTATAGGTCTGCTGATATTTTTACTTGCCTTAAGGCCTTTCCGGTTGCTTTGGCTCATAATCTTATGTGGTATTGCTTTGAATGCAATTGCCACAACTGTTTTCATACCATTCGTGGCAACGCTGCTACGTCAAAAATTTGTTTCGTCATAAAAGGCAGCTTTTCCTTTTTCCCATTTAGCAGATACTGATTGGAGTATAAGCATATTCCTTAAATCGCAGTTTGTATGGTTTTTGTATCTAGTCTCATTAAGACTTTTTTTTTTGAAAAGCTTAATGCATGTCATGTATTATATAATCGTGATACAACGGAGTCGTTTACAAATTCAAAAAACTTTACTGAACGTATATTTTTGCATAGTGGTTTGTATGCCATTTCATCAAAATTTTTATAGCCAAGTTTTAATTGTACAAAACCATCTTCAGTGAAATTCCTTGTTGTGCCAAATCAACAAGGAAGAACATTGACTAAGAGCTTCTACAATCAATTAAGCGCAGATGTTGCAAAAAGCTCGTGGGTAGTTTACTGGATACCTAGTTCTAACAAAATTCCGGTTTGACGCAACGCTCCCCAAGTTGAGATAAATTTGGACGATTCTCTACACCAACGGGTTGTAACTAAAATGCGGCCATTGCTTAATGAAAACAAATCGTTAGATTAAGTTTTATCGGATACATCAAACTAGGAAAGGAAAAGTTAAGATTCATAGTGAATTTATTTTCATAGCAAAGAGCGGAGTAAATGAGTGCAATGAAATCATTGATTTTGTTAAGTTCCGCATGCAAATATGGCTGTAGTTAATACTCCACAATGACACACACGGTTAAATCGCATATTGATTGATTTTTTGTGAAAATTTTGCGGTTTCTCTACCTTCCCTAAATTAACAGGTACAACGATACTAGCGGCCGGAAGACTCTACTCTCACCGCCTACCGTAATGTTTATATTAGGCTGCGCTACGTCTCGCTTTACTAGCGTTGCAAACCGAGAAGATTTGTAATAGTGAAAAGAATCTTACATGTAAAGTAAGAAATTGACTAACAAAACCTAGATTGGGACATATCCGTGCCTGCAAGCTGAAAGTTTTGCTGCTATTAGCAATAGACGCCTACCGATTTGCTTTACCGAAGTGTTATTTAAAGCATTTGACCGTAGAGAACACTCATGTTTACAAGGGTTCGAGATGCTTCAAAAGCTGATAATCTCTTATCTGTTTTTGTGGTTAGCTTATCAGATTCGAAACCAATTTTGCTGCAATACTACGTGAATATGATGTAAAACTATGCAGTATTCACTCCTGAATGCTCAATTACTTCATTTGTTTTTTTCTAACGCTTTACTCTCGCTTTTCTTTCCAATGCTCAATGAACCACTGCAGTCCTTCTCTTCAATAAATAAGGCGGACTGGGGCGGCATTTCCTCTTCTTAAAAAATTGTTTTCTTTTGAATATTTTTCAAGTTTTGCGGATTTGATGGATATCTTAACCTGATTCTACGTTGGAACCCCTGTCACATCGACTAGTCCATTTCTTTCATTTTTGACTGCAATGGTCATCTTCATAAAGAAAAAGCCAACTCGCCGATTCCTCCATTAAATGAACTTCTTTTCTGTTTTTAATTACTAACTCTTCATTTCTTATACATTATATCTGCTTCTAAAATGATTGGCCTGCTCGCTGTTTTCTTAAGGATCCCCATATCCGTTACAGGAAAGGATTAAGTAGTGCTGGATTAGAAATAAAGTTGGAGCAGCTTTTTTTATGGCATTGTTTAAGGACTCTGGCGAAGGTCAAACTTTCAATCCCCTTAAATAAAAGCATCTGTTTTTACCATTTGTATTTTCCTATCGCTTAAGAAAATTGCTTTGGCTTGATGATTATGGCGAATAAACTAAACTTTTCCCATTTTCTATCCTTTAAGGATTGAAGTCTACGTAGAAAAGAACGGGTGATGCAAAAATTCTCTTACTTCACAGTGGTCTTTTTCCTCGTAGTGCGATGGATAGTGGAGAACGGCCGCATTGACTCTCTATGGATTTTTTCTTCTACAGAATTCTGTAAGAAGCTAGGTATACAAGAGAAAGAATCGAAGCGATTTACACTAGCAGAAGCCAAGAAGTATGATCAACGGCACATCTTTTCTTGTTTGATGGATGGCCATTTTTACCGTCATGCGTTTCCTCCTTCCGCAATACTCAGTATGTAAAACTAGCAAAATTAAGAGAGTCTTGCCATTGTTGAAAATAAATTTTGATGTAACTGAGGAAATTTTCAAATGCAGGACTGCTTCTGACAAAAGCTTTGATTACTTCTCCACCTTTCAGCGACATCATTCTAGTCTGCGTCCTCGACTAGATCGACGAAGTGAGTTTTGCATGAATGAAAAAAGAGCTGCAGTTAAAGAAAATTTTTCCTTTTTTTGCTGGAGACAATTTCATTATACTGTTTAACCAAATAAATCCATATGGAGAACAAAATGGATTCTATGGGTGTTGCAGAGATTAAAGCTGAAACGTCTCTCAATCAATAGAAAGTATTTCTTTTGGGATGAGTGAATTGTGTGTGCATTTTGCTACAACCGTAGACATAACACTATATTAATAGAATCTGTAGAGTAAAAAATCATGCGTTTCCTGCATGGTTAGAGAATGATTATCGTTTTGCCTAATTCTATCCGCAATTTTTTTGCGATCATGTCAACGTTCGTTGTATTGCCTTCTGTGTTCCCTGAAAATCTGCAGAGAAAAATCTTGCAGATTTGAAGCTTTCTTGTAGTATACTAGAGGATACTTATAAAAGATTTTTATAAGCTTAAAATTGAGTGCATGCATTCTAATTTTCTCTTATCTGTTAAAAACTCAACAACCCAAGGATTCATGCAATTCTTAGGTTTTTAAACTTTGAAAGTGTTTCAAGATAAAGAAAGAGAGAAAATGGGTTATAAATGGAAAAGAGCGAGAGAAGAAGTAAGTACATTGGAGAACAGTTAATATTTTTTGCAATATATATAAGCAAGGGGCATGGATGAAGGAGAAATTTTTGTTGTTGCAGTGTACATACACCTCATAATACACAGTCCATTGATGAGCATTCGTTTTTTCAAAGATAAAAAAAGTTCATGAAAGAAGTTGTATTCCCAAATGAAAAAGAGAATCTTTGGTAGTTTGTGTTTACGATGGGAAAAATTTGACGTGATTTTCTATGACCACTCTTCATTCTCTGTTATTCGTGGGTCTGTTTTCAGCTGAATCGTTTTTGATGGGATTTCCTCATCCTCAGTTTATGAAAAGTGAAGAAATGAGCAGGTGTGCCTTTGTGGCAGCTCGTGATGGAATAGAAAATTCTTTATTTTGGAAATTACTTATTCAAAAGGCTCAGCAAGTAAGTGTTTAATTGTTTTTATTCTGTCTAAATTTCTAGTACTTCACTTTTAGACAATTAACTAAGGTTTCCTATTTATACCTACTTTGCTCCTTTTGTTTTCATTGTGTACCCAAATTTTAAGGGAAAATCTTATATTTCTATTTTTACTTTACTTCAGATGTTTTAAAATTATCCTTTATTTGAGAATACTTTTTTTATCAAATTTGATGTTCGTATTTTAATTCATTTCTTTCTTCCTTGTTTTTGCGTAGTCATTTTTGGGGGAGATTTTAGCACACTAATCTACCCTTTGTTTTATGTTTTGTTTCCTTTTTTTAGACTGTCAACACATTTTCTCCCAAACAGTCTGTTTCATTCTTGTGTTCTCTTGCCAAAATGAAACAGACGGATAAACCACTTTTCGTGGAGTTTGCATTGCATCTTTCTTCAAAAGAAATGGAGTTTTCGCCTGTATGTAAAGAAAGATAATATCTTAACAAATGAGCTGTAAAACTATCAAAGTAAAAGAGAGAAAGAGAGAGAGAATTTGAAAAATATTACAAAAAAGGTAGCAGCAGATGAAAACATAAGAAAAAGAAAGAATTGAGAAGATAGAGGGCGCAAAGTTTGGAATAGAATGCGAGTCCGAGTAGAATAAATATTTTGAAGCTGATTACATCAAGTCTATTTTTCTCTGGTAGTGTAAAAGCGTCTTCATTTTTTATGAGAGAAAGATTTACTATAGAGACTAAAATATAAATTTGTAGTTCTCATTTAAAAAGAAAATATTTTTTTGATGGGTTTTTTTTTTTGGGTACCCTACATTCTTTCTTAATGATACACATGCCATTTTTACTAGGATGGAAAACAAAGTGCATTTTTTTTTATTATAGAAAAAGAAAGCAAATGAAGCTTATTTAAAACATTTTTGTGTAGTTTTTTAAAGTGTTTAAAACAAATTAACAATGGTGTATTTATCAGGCGGATTTCTGTAAACTTCTCTCTGCTTTTGCAAAAGCTTCTATTTATCATGAGCCCTTCATAGCGGCTGTTTTAAAAAAAATTGGCATTATGTATAATGCGTTTACTTCTCCTGTTGAATTGGCTATGCTTCTCACTGCCTTATCAAAACTACAAGTGTGTTCTTTTTTTTTAAATATAAAATTGCATGGTTGAAAAAAGAGATAGGGAAGGAAATTTTTATGACTAAGTTCACGTGTATATTTAAACTTATGTATACTTTGGTGTGAATTTTTGTTTGTATTGAACTCTATTTGAGTTCTGTTACTTTATCTCTCAATTTTTGTTTGTATTGAACTCTATTTGATTTTTGTCACTCTTTTTCTCAATTTTTTTTAAAAATTGAATGGAGAGTTGAGCTTTTTGTTGAAACTATACTGTCAGGGTTTCTTTTGGGGATTGTTCCCTCATTATATTTTTTATGTCATTTTGGTCATGTTTTTCATTGTAGAATTTTCCAAATGTGGGCTATAGTCCTCTTTTTCTCTTATTTTCTATGTATAATTTCTCTGTGATATTTAATTCACTTTTTTTGTAGGCTTTTTTCTTTTTTAGTTTTTTGCATTCTCGTTTGGGTGTTCAATATCTTCTTTTTAGAAGGTTTTTTTAAATTGTTTTAATTTCATTTTTACTGTGCTTCTTCTAGGCTTATAATCGTGAATTATATTCTAATCTGGCTTCTCACATGGTTGTTTTACTTCCTTTGCAAATTTTTCATATTCGTGAACTCTCTGTCATTGTGGAGGCTTTTGCAAAAGTTCATCATTACGATGAACATTTCTTTGCAAAAATTGGAGGTTTGTAATGAAGAAAGACTTTTACAGATAAAAGTACATTGCCTTCATTTGCTTTATAATTCCATGCATTGAAATTCGAAAAGATATATTATGCATTGAAATGGAAGAGAGGAATGAAGTTTTTTTGTAGTATTTTTAGATTTTTTGAAAAGGATAAAATTAAGACATTTCAAAGCGTTTGCATTTGATTTACTAAGTTTTTTCTATTTTTGATTTTTAACGATTTTTATTATATTTTTTTCTTTTCTTTTTGCAATTTGTGTGTATATTCCGTGTTTTGTTTGTTTTCATAGTATAGCTTTTATTTATATGTTTAAGCTTTTTTCTTGTATAGAAATTGTATAGTTGCATCTGTTTTTTAAATCTATCAATCTGTTTATTTTTTAAATTTTGTTTCTGTACTTTTTTAAGACGATTTTGTGTGTATACATCTTCCATTTTTTTAATAATTCTTTAGTTTTTTTGTTAATCCATAGGTCGCAGTTCTTTCTTCTTTTTTTTTGCCAGTATGTACATTTATCATACGTGATGTATTTGTTTGTTTTAAGAAGACACTTTTTATATCTCATTTTCTTCATTTTCAGAGACTATTATTGAGAGTCTTGAAGAGGCATCTGCTGTAGAAGTAGCACGCTTAGTGTTTGCTTTTCTACGATTTGGTCATCCTTTCGAAGAGTGGCAGAGGCTGTCTCTTCTTCATACTTTACAATGCATTCGGTTTATGAATGCATATGAAATTTGTTCCACTGCTTATGCTTTTGGACGAATAATGGAAGAACTCTCTTCTTCTTCTACCTCCACATTTTCTCCTCTTCTGGATGATATATTCGCGCAGTTATGGTCGTTTTTTATTAAAAAAAATACATGCTTAGTGTAGATACAGCATGTCCTACAATTTGTAAATTTGCTGTTTAGTTGTTTTGTCTTGACAAAGAGAAATTAATTTTTGTTGACAATATACAAGAAAAAATATGCGGGAGGGAATAATTTATTGTAGGAACTTAGGGGTTTAAATGGGAAGGAAGAAATGGACGAATAAACCGTATTAAGCCTCACAAACGCGTTTTTTTTCTCAAAGAAGAAGTAATGTGATGAAATAATAGACTCAAAGAGGAAACATGGCGAAGGAAGTTCTCATGCTTAACTATGTACAAGAGCGTATTTATGAAAAAAATAATGAAATTTTCAAGAGAAAAGGTAGAGGGATGAAATAAAGATTTGCATGTTTTGCATTGAAACAGAAGAAAGCAGATCAGAAAAGAAATACGTTGGAGAATGGTTAATAGGTAGCTAGAGGAATGTAAAAGAAGAGGTGGAGCATTGTTGAGTCTTTGATTTCAGAAAAACTTTTTTAGCGTCGAATAGGTAGAAGGGCCAACAGTAGGAAAGGCTTAATTTTGTCCTTTTTATTTCTGTCTGATTATTTTTATTTTTCGTTTTTATGCTTTTGTAATAATTGTGCTGCTAATTTCTGTAAACATTTTGTGTTTTTTGTAATTCTCTGTTATGCCTGCAGTAATCGCTTTTGTTCTTTCATCTCCTCTGTCTCCCTTGAAAATATTGCCTCTCTCTTTCATACTTTTAGTCGATGGATGATTCCAATGGATTCAAATAATCTGTTACTCCTCATTCAGCATATTCAACACAATTTTTCATACGCATACATTTTTTCTTCAAAAGAAAAGACACAAATAGAAGATACACAATTAAAGATGATTTTTTCCATTAGCTACCTTCTTCAGCCTCTCTCTCTCTCCCTTCTTCAAAATTCTTCAAAAAGCAGTGACGGTGATTCTACTTCGAAATTTCCATCGCATTTTTCATCTTATTTTCCGCACTCTTCTCTCTCTTCTCCTCCTTCTGTACATCACTCCCTTATTGTAGCCACTCAATCTTTGTTCGAAAATTGGTTATCAAATTTGAAAGAAAGAATGTATTCAGGAGATATTGACACCGTTCGTCTCGTACGTATAATTGAAGCCATAGTTTCGTGCCGGTAGGTAACCATTGCTTTGTAGTAAATATTTCGAAATAATATGTGCAAATCAATGCAGCCATAAACGCAAGACGTGGTGTTAGGTAGTAAATGTGACAAAAGTTAATTCAGCGGTAACCTTGAAGACAGGATGAAATGGGAGGGTTCAGCTGAAATTTAAAATTTTAAATATAAAGTTAAAGAATAAATGAATGTAAAAAAAAGCGAAATTTTGTTGTAAGAAAAGTTTGACAAGGAAGGAAAACATAAATTGTTATTTATAACATAATTTGTTTTGACTTATATTTGTTGAGCAATATAAGAATTGTAATGCCACACACTCTTTATACGCATTTTATAGATTGTAATTAATTGCAATGAGACAGAAATTTAACATTTTTTGCTTCTACAAATCTTCCTGAAAGTTGCTATCTGTATTCTGAAAATATTGTTTCAGATGTTTCTCAAAAGCTATGGCTAAGGAAATGAGTTGGGTCTTTTTTTCACGGTTTTACTCGTTGGATAAATTTACTTCTTCCACAATTTACTCTCTTTTTGAGGAGATTGGTACGGTTCTATAAGTACTGCTTACATATTTAAACTGAAAAAATCATTAGAATATGAACTTCTACCAAATTCCCTCATCAAATCGCTTTTCTTGTAGCAGTTTAAAGATTTTTGCTAGGTGATTCATCTTTTTGGTTTCCTTTTTAAAAAGTAGAAATCTTTCATGTGATATCCATTGTGATCGCTTAGTTTTTGGTTTTAACTTTAGTTTTGGTAATGCAGGCGACGGGAATTATTTCTTGCAATAATTTCTTTTTTGCCTAAAGTTATTACTTTTATTTCTCTTCTTTTATATGTGCATTGATGTTTTACGTATCTATTTCTATTTTTACATTTAAAAAGTTATTTAAGTTCTTTATTATTATCTGGTGAATGGTTGTTTGTTAGGATATGATACAGAAGATGATTTTATGGAAGCCCTTCGGGAGAAATCGTTGGAATTGGAGCAGAAGCGTTGATCGTTACGCAAGTTACGATTTTCTACAATATGATGGCATCAAGAAAGACAGATGCTGAATAAAAAATCAGCACAGAAAAAAAGATTGAAAAATAAATTATGCTGCGTGATGGCACTTTTTGAAAAAAATGTTAAGTTTTCTTTATAGGACATGTAAATAGTGCTTTCTTCTCGCTATTTGTGTGTTTGGCTATTCATTTCTTTCATCGTAATTTCAAATTGCTAGATCATGTTGTCACATTAGATAGTTTCTATTTTCAGAATGCAAATATTTTTCCAGAGTGATTGCATGTGATAATCATGCATTTTGTATTCTATTTAGACTTCTGCTTGTGCTATTGTTGGTGCTTTCCTATGCATCGTATTTCGCTGCTACTAATATTTCTTTTATTACTGTATGGCCATTTCGCAGAACTAACATGCATATTGCTTTGCTTCTTTCATAGTCTATCATTGTGTGGTGGATATTATGCAGTGCTAGTTGGTAGATATTTTTCGCTTTTTTCTAAATACTATGTCAAGCGATCGCTTACACCATGCACATACAGAGAACACGTAACTATTTTCGAAAGATTCTGCATCGGTCTCTACGTAATTTTTATGTATTCTCATAATTTTGGAAACGTATACGCATGCTTTGTGTATTTTAACTTCCTATACAATGCTGTCTCTGCCAAATTTCGTAGTAAATTCAAACCATTTGAATACGATGATGTGCATGCAAATTTGGTTGTGGTATTTCTTCCTCATGCCATGCTTTTCCCTTACTACGTTGATGCCATTTTGTTTCAGTGTTACTTTAAAATACTGTGTGAAATGATGAGTGTGTAAGCACGAACCATTACAATTGAAAAATGGATGTATCGTTTCCTGTCACTGAAAGCATGCATAAAAAATGATATACTTATATCTGGACCTATTAGGTTAGAAAGAGTTACATCGCTTGCTGTTCTCCTTATTGCAGCTATGGTACTCAAGTATTGCAGAGGACACCAAAACTTTAACCCTTTAAAGAGAAAGACATGACACAGAAATGCAAGTATCCTAGAAATGAAAAAGGAGGGAAAAATAATGTTCCAGTGACAAAGATGCAGAGTAAATGTTTTACTAGACTGACAATCAAGAAATATAAAGTAGTCTATATAGCAAAGTATTTGCTTATAAAAGCATTGAATTTGAAAAATTGCTAATTGTTCTTTTGTATTTACAAACAATAAAGAGGAGAAATTACTCGGAACAGAATACTAACAACATTTATAGGCCAAAATTGTTTGAAGATTTTATGACAACTAGGTTTCATTGAAAATTAATTTTTAAGGCTCATTATATGCAAGAGAATTCTTTCAATAGTTCACGAATAATGAATGCTTATGCATGTGGTAAGTTCGTACAACAAATTTGTAGAAAGTGCCTTTTAAACTTTATCCTAGAAATGTTTAAATAATCGTTAACATATGGAATGGAAATTACCAAGTAGCAAGTAATTCAAGTCATTTTTTCTATATTCACTACAAACTAATACGCTCCCTTAAAAATCCCTCGCAAAAATTAGTCAGCTAGAAATGGATAATTTCTTTGCATCTTAGAGTTGAATAAGACTTTGTAAGAGAAGAGCCTTATTGTTCTAATTTGTAAGGTGTGTCAGAACGTATTTTGCATTCTGGAAAATCACATTCAAGTAATGTTGATAATTTATAGATAGGTTGAAATTTTATTTGCCTATTAATATGTTAATCTCAATGTGGTTTGAATAGGTAGCGATAATATTGTTGAGAAATTCTACGGGTAAAATTTTTTTATCAGCTTAACGTAAAATATAAACGGCTTTCAATTTTCTGCTGCGTGTAACTTTTCGCAAAAACAAAAAGTGTTGATCTTGTTTCCGCTAATGCTACTTTTCTGCTACTGAAAAATTTTTTGGCTTCAGTTGCATCCCTGATCCGTATTCTTGTTAGTAATTTTATCATTTTGTAGTCACCACGCTTGTTAATACCACAAATTTTTCCTTTTTCTAGTAATATACCGCGACACAATGGCTCGATTTGTGCATCTTTCCATTCCTGGAAAGTTCTTATCACAACTAAGAGCTTTTGTAATATCTACAACAAGCGAAGTCAAGTGAAGAAATCCCACAGCTGTTACTATCACTTTCCTTTTCATTTCTCTTGCAGAAGTTTTTTTATCAAGTTATGCCCTAATATCGGATTAGGCTTGTATGTACAGTCGTATTTCCATTTCATTGATGATTATTTTCGCGAAGACGAGAAAATTAAATTAAAACACACAACTCATTTTAACTCCTATTATATAGCTTTGTAAATATGTCTGTTCACAGAAATAAATAAAAAAATATGCAGAAATTTTATTAGCAACAGACACAAATGAAAGAAACAATTCAATGAAAAAAATTTACACACCCAATGTGATCTATCACGCTTTGATATATTGTTTCACTTTTAGCCATACGATTTTACTCTATAAATAAATTCTGTCATGTTCCAATCGTTGCTGTTGCTAGCTTTAGATGAAGTAAATGCATAAGTGCATTTTTATATAAGCATACAAGAATACAGAAAGAAGTATAGCGTGCATAACGATGCTATACATGTAAAAAGAAGTGATGGCGTATGTAGCTGTCAAGAAAAACATAAAAAGGCAAATCATGCTTAAAAATAAAAGAAGTGTGCCTTAATGAATCTTTTTTATAAATAAAATAAAGGGATGCAAAACAAACGAAATGGTGTTGTATGTATGAGTTTCAAAATTACAAATTTTTGGTTTCCATTTTCCCAACAGCAAGCAAAAATTTTATTTCCGAAACGGGAACTCTTCGTATCTTCCTTTTCTATAAAATACAAAAATAACAAGATAGCACTTATAGGAAAACATTGAAAAATATAATTCTCGACTACAGTTAAAGAGCCAAAAAATATATTTTCAAATTCAGAATGTTTTCCTCAATTTTCTGTTGCGTAGTTTGTCCCTAGGAATCAACGAAAATTTGTTAAAAACGCGCCTAGATTATGAATTTTCATTTTTCCTACTCTCGTTACGCGTTTTGTCCGTTTTCAGTTGGGTTACATAAAAAAAAGAATAAACCAGGAATCATAAAAAGTGTATAATAAAAAAAAAGGAAATTTTCATTTTTTTTATTAGTTAGGTGTAACGAATATAGTTTACTTAAAGTAGAAAGTCAACGGAAGTGTAATGAAGCAGAAAAATGTTAAAGCATAGAGGAAGGAGAAAACTCAAAAACGAAAGCAGTAAGAATCAAAAGCAACAACTCTTAAAAAAATGTAAATCACAAAAAAATGCAAAGAAAAAAATTTATAAATTTCCTTTCCTAACCTCTCGGATCCATCATTTATGTAACACTTTTTTTATAACCAAATCAAAATAGTTATTTATCGACAAATTAAAAAGTTGTTCTCAAGATTACTAGGATATGCAGAGTAAACAAAGCTTTAAAATTGATTTAAGGAGTGCCAATCTTTTGTACGTGTTTCTTACTATTTTAATCTATTGCATTGTTGGTTTATGCATTGATCTATGAGCTACATGGGTTTTTCTTTGATGCTTTTGTCAGAGTTAATCCTCTCATTACAACAGTTTTCTTGAATTCTCTTTTAATTCATTCCTACATCGCAAAATTACCTTAAACTTCCTCATACACCCGATCATATTTTTAGCAAGGCAACTCAACATAAAATGCACTTTTTCATAGATTAATGGCTATCCTTTGTACTTCCCCAACGAATGAATTTTTTAATGCAATTTGAATAAATGAATTAAATCTTGCAGT
Organism: Cardiosporidium cionae; assembly: GCA_015476325.1. Taxonomy (NCBI): domain Eukaryota; phylum Apicomplexa; class Aconoidasida; order Nephromycida; genus Cardiosporidium; species Cardiosporidium cionae. The sequence goes on along the minus strand of JADAQX010000238.1, from coordinate 34,953 downwards.
TATTTTACCACAGGCAACGGAATAATAATGTGTCATCCATGTTCATCTACTGATATTTGAAGAATTTGAGGGCACATCAATGTAGGGTGGAGGCACTAACTCGACGTTGTTAGTGGTATTAATTCTCATTTGCTCTGATATGTCAGCAGTGTGCTGCTGTTGCTCTTTTCCTTGAAAAGCATCAACGGGTATGTTTGTTTCAATTATTTTAATTAATTTCTTTCTATGAGAAAGACCCTTAAGTAACTGTGATGCCGCTGTTAAAGAGGTAGGTGTCATATTTGAAGAGAATTGAGGCAATGTGTCCTTTTTTAAAGTATAGTTTGGCGATAATGAGACGGGCTTAGAAGAAATGACTATAGAACCTTTCTCTGATACATTAGTAGATGATGCATTTAATGCAATAGTTTCTAGGTGTTCTTTCTGAAGCGGTGTGGCAAGCTTTTCATCTGCCATTGTTTCATCATCAGAGGCTAACAAAGGCAAGGACTTGCTGAGAATGATTTTTCCTACTAATTCATCTTTAGCTGGATTTGCATCCGCTAAAATAATGATTTCTTCCATTTTATTATCTTCCATTGGGAAGCCATCCTCTACATTAGTGCTTTCCATCGTATCTTTTTGAGTAGATTGAGAATTGTTTAAAATGATTGTGTCTACAATTTCATCTTTAGATGGATTTGCATCCGCTAAAATAATGATTTCTTCCATTTTATTATCTTCCATTGGGAGGCCATCCTCTACATTAGTGCTTTCCATCGTATCTTTTTGAGTAGATTGAGAATTGTTTAAAATGATTGTGTCTACAATTTCATCTTTACCTTGATTTGCATCCGCTAAAACAATGGTTTCTTCCATTTTATTATCTTCCATTGGGAGGCCATCCTCTACATTAGTGCTTTCCATCGTATCTTTTTGAGTAGATTGAGAATTGTTTAAAATGATTGTATCTACACTTGCATCTTTAGCTGGATGGGGTTCTTTTATTTTCTGTACCGCTTGAAGGAAAGATTTTTCTTCAATAGCAACATTTTTTCCTACGCTTCCCGTCTGAATCGCACCGGTGGCAGCTTCTATTCCACCCATGCCATCACTAGCATATGCAGAGGGTAGAGTAGAAAGAGAATCATCCATTGTTTCATCGGAGAGAGTTTCAGTTGGCATGATTAGAGTTTCTACATGTGAATTCTCCACTTCATTTAGCTGCTCATTTTCTGGACGCAATACAAGCTCTTCATCACACGCACCATTGTATTTCACATTCACCTTTTTGTTTGAGAGACAGCTGTATACTTGAAGTTCACATAAATTAAGATACGTTCTGTTATCAGACCCACACACACGTGCACCTCCCCTTGGACAATGTGTATTGCAAATCATATTTTGTGGAGCTACTGTCGCATCCATCTCGTCTTTTGTATCCATTAACGCCTGCTCTTTCTTATCTATTATAGCCGCTTTTTCATCCATCGACTTTTCATCATCGACACGTTTATCAAAACTCAAATCCGCGGATAAATCTCCCTTTGTTGAAGTTGCTATAGTTTCTTTAGTGATGGATGAAGACATAATTTTGGAATCTTCAGAGACAACCGTAGGGACGGCTCCCTCTGCCATTTCAGCAGAAGAAAGGAAATCTTGAGAACTGAGGGTAGTTGGCCCTTGTTTCTGAAGCACCTTAGATTCCGGGCAAGAACCCATAATTTGAATAGAAAGGGCATCCGAAGGATTGAGACAAGCAACTAAATTAAAAACACAAACATTGCTATATGTCACGCCATTTGATCCACAAACAGGATTATATTCCTTTGTACAAAAAAATCGACAATTGGCAGAGGTAGAAGCTCCGCTAGGGTACGCCGACGCAGAAGAAAATGCGGAGGAGGCAACGGGTGGAGATGGAATAGAAACTTGAGAGGGACCTCGAACAGCCATATCTGCAGGAACGTTAGAAAATATCATATCCTTTTCGCAAGCTGTTCCAATAGAGTAAATATGAATCCGTGGATTCACGCATTTAGCTTTTTCATAGTCACACTCGGAATAGTATGTATTGCCATTTGTGGCACAAAGAATGACATAGGGAATCTCTAATGGACACTGCCACATACATTTGGCTGCATGAGAAGCGAGAGAGAGAGAGAAAAAAAATGAATAGAGAAGAGAAGGCGAGTAATGTGTGGAGAAGAGAGGGAAGAAAAAAACAGGATTCTTAAAAATGAAATAAACGTATAGAGAATTGTGTTAGAAGAGAAAAGATGATACATTCGAGGGAAGAATAAGATTCAAAAAAAAATTTCAGGGAAGTATTGCAATGTTAAGGATTTTCTTAACTAAAAACACTCTTCAAGAATACAAAATGGCACGAACTACTCATCTTTTCAAATAGCAATGCTTTTAATTTCATAAACAAAATAAAATATATGTTATAGCTACATCCCCATGATCTTCAAATAGCCATGGAAGTTGCAGAGATCTCTCACACAAGGCGCTCATTCCTTCGCTTTCAATTTTCCCATTCATTGTTTTTTGAAGGTATAAAGTTAGTTTCTTCGCACATACACAGTGAAACTATCAAAATTACTGAAACCCTTTATCTCTTTGTTAAATTTGCTTTGTATCATCATACACATATACATGTATATCTCAATAAGCCTCTTTTATTTTTGAATCGTACGATTGGGTTGGACTGGAGGAAAAAGTAAGTCTTGTCTCCTTTGCCAGCGTTCTTGTCGTAGTAAAACATTTTTATTCAATTTTTCCAGTCGAAGTTGTAGAGCGTCGGCCACTGCGACAAAGCAAAACTATATTTTGTATAAAAAGGAGAGAGTTGATTGAATGGAAAAAAGAAGATACAATGAGAAAAATAAAAAGATGAGAAGGAAAAAGATTAGAACAAAATTTAATGAAAAGAAGCTATGCTTTTAAAAAATGTTTTCAAACAAATCATAAAAAAAATAACAAACACAAAAGGTTACTAAAGGAATTAAACACAAAGATAGGATCAAGAGTTAAATGTTTCAATGAGAAAGCAAAATATCGCACCAGGATAGAGAACTTCTTGTGGTGTGGCTTGCCCATCTATGAGTTGGGAATTTTCTTCTTCTAAAAATAAAAATTTATGTACAAAATGTGTACAGAATGCATCCCCAAGAATTGTATTTTTCTAGACAAAATAGAAATGTTAAAAATATAGAAAATTAAATTTTCAAAAAATTTAACTGAAATATATATATATATATAAGTACTTTGATAAGAAACTGGAGAATCTGATTTCAAAGCAAGTGGAATGCTTGAAAAAAGCCATTGAAGAGGCCCATCTTTTGCTAATTACACAAACAAAAGTTTTAATTTTATGTATATGCATAAAGGTTTTTATGAAAAAATTTTACACAATAGAAGAAAAGACATACAGAGAGGCTAGTTGCCGCATTTAGACATACCAAATAAAAAAAAGTAGAAAAAACGTGAAAATTAGAGGAATTCGTAGTCATTACAAAATGCCAATAAGGACATTTTATAGGCGATAATTTCAAAAAAATTCAATTATAAATACACAAGGTATAGCTGAATTTATCACTGTAATAACAACATGCGAATCGCAAGTGTTGAGAAGTATAAATGGATTCTGTAATCGTGTTACAAATCCTCCAATTATTTTTAATATGAAAATTCGTCATTAAATATTTTTAACAATTGTAGATAAAAATACATCCGTCATAGGAGATAGTTTAGAATGTACTAAGAAAGACACACCCTATTTAGAAAACTCATATTTCAGATAGAAATTCAAAATATATTAAAATACCCGCAACAATTCCAATGCTGTAATAAACAACAAAAAGTATGAAGGTACAACACAGTTTCTGAAATTTCTTCATTGCGAAGAAGTGTTTACCTAAAGAAAATAGAAATTTACAAAGGCACACAGTCTTACTCCTTTCTCTGACCACTCAAAAGATTTGTTTCAAAAAATATATAAAGGCAATTTCTATATGTATATTCCACGACATTATACATATATTTAAAATAGAAGGATAGCAATAGACCTAGCAATTTACAAAGTATGAATTCTCTCCGATTTAAAAAATGTCAAAGTGCGAATTCATAGCTTTTATTTTTAATACTCAAAGGATAGGGTGAATTTTCTATAACAATGGAAGAATGCGAATCTATACTCTAGTTTCATCACTCAAAGTAAACTTAATTCCAAATCTATTCTATTATGCTGAACAAAATCTCTGCTTTTAAAATAGAGATAAAATATAACTTCCCTGCAATGAATTTCATAACACTAAGTAATGGTATTACCATATGCAAAGAAAAATTAACTTGCACAACTATTTATCTTCGCTTTACAAAAAAACATAACTGAGTCAACGTAATTCAACAATGTCGCATGAATATTTTTTAAATAATATAAATGCTTGCCGGAGTATCCACGACCAAAATATTTCACTTACATGCAACGTATTTTCACCACTAAAAAGTGGAAAAAATAAAAAATTCTCATGAAATAGCAGCGACAAGCAGAATGTGGAAAAAGGAAAATGTAAAAAAAAAATTTAGTCAATAATCAAAGTTATTTTTCATATATTTGGCAACAACAGAGTTAAAAAATGTCGTACTTACAATTTAATAAAAAAAAATTAAAAATTGATAAAATAATAACACTATCGATTTATATTGGGTTCGGTTCTATTTTTTATTAAAAATTGATACGTTCAATAAAATTTTCACCTGGTGATAAAAATAGAATAACATAAAACGAATTTTAACATCAAAATCGGGTTAAAGTATCAGCAGAAATACACTTTTAAACAACTCAATTTAGCATGTTAATCATTTTTATGGTAAAAAGTAAGCGGTTTTTCAATGCAATGTGACAAAACAGGACTAATTAAATGTGATCAGTTAAAAAAGGAATACGCACCGGGGAAAAAACAAAATCTGTATTTATAGAGAATGATATTCCCTATAAATCAATTTCCAAATACGCATCTTTCTCTTTCAATCGATTGACTTAGCTTATAGTTATATTGAAGATTATTAAAAAATATTCCCTAAAAGAACGACTAGCAAAACAACAGGCCAAATTATCACAGTTACAAACCACTAAGACTAAACGCAATGAAATTATTTTCTCTGGGCAATATGCCCGCTAGCCGTCTAGGAGCGAATATTACACGTCAATTACCTCTTTCTGCCGTGCTGCTTTCAGATCAAGGACAAATTCAGAAAAAGGTGCACGTAGGAGTAATGCGAAAAATGTATCACCGAAAGAAACATGGCATTACTTTCAAAAAAGAAGCAGTTTTAGGTATAAAAATACAAACATGAATATTTAATTGAAAATTAGAAACTATAAAAAGAATTGTACACGTTAGAGCTAAAATCTGAAACAAACAGGTATGGTCACACAGTAAATTTTGTGGAGGAATACGATATAAAGAGTTTTAAATTAAATAAAAAAATTTCGCTTCTGCGAACCCTGTGCAGCTTGCTGGAGATATTAGATATTAGGTAAATGCTCTGTGCAAAACTTTAAAAAACTGCTATGGGAAAGGAAAATAATTTGAAAGCGGTATATTCTACAAGACTAAAAAAAACAAAAGTAAAGATTTGTCGCGATAAAAATATTGTGGGTACAAAAATATTGCGCGTAAACCGATGTCTTGGATGTCGGAAATAATTCATTCCTTTTAGCCCTTGATTGTCTAAGGTTCAAGTACTAGACAAAAGAGGAAGTGCACACTCCAAAAAGCGGAGGTCCACAAAAGAAAATTCTGTGACCAATAAGAACGAGCCAACAAACGCATGGTGTATGAATGCTCATCTATCATAAACTAGTACTGTTAAAAACGGCTTTCAAGCTTAGTTTAAATATATTACTAAAAATGATGTACAACAATAATATGAAAAAGACACAAAAACAAGTGTATCAAGGACGATCATAATGTATGGTGATGCAAGGAAGTCACCAAGTGGTGGTTACTTCTCTTAGCAGATTGTTAATCACCAGGCACTATTACTCGGCATCGATTGAACAGTAGGTACATTACATTCATAAAAGTATGTAGCCGCGAAATGTTTTGATACCAAAGTCCTTTTGTACGGCATAAAAAGGGGTAGTGCAACTTCACGGCGTTGGAGTAAGCATAACGGCTTTTCTGTGAAAAGAAAGCTGCTTTGAATCCATTATCAATTTTTTGCGGGAACATGAAAGTCTTGTTCTTGCTATTCATGCACAAGACAAACAGGAATGGGCCAAATTGAAACAGGAGACGTTTAATTGCACTACGACTCGCTTGCGCTTTTGCTTGATACCTCTCAGCTGTAATTTTCACACCAATAACTCTTAGTTTCATTCATGGGCTGCTATGCTTCTCCTGTACGATCTAACAACTTGCGCTTGCATGCGCAATGTTGTATCGTGCAGAATATTGGGGGTTGATGTAGGATAGCATTTTAATTTCATGTTTCAAATGCATATCCATTTTGTTACACATTATCAAAATATGTAGTGCTAGAGTTCGTTGTAAGTGCCCACCAACCAAAAAATGGATGGAAACTTAACTGTACGTTTTGCTCTTTAACCTCTTCATTTATAATAATAGCACGCTAGCTTAACTACAACACATACTTGCATGTGGGATACAGGCCATCTGAATGCAAATTCTGCAAGATATCACTCTTTCGTTAAGAAATAGTTCCGAATTTGTAGTATTCAACTCAACAGCGACCCAAGAAACTCAATGACATAAAGCTCTAAAGCAGAATTTTGTTTCGCAAAAACAACTTTTATGCGATTTACAATTTCTTTAAGCAACTTGTTTTGACTGGGGCAGCACTTGATCTTCGTAAAGCGCCACAAAATATACCTCAATTTGTTTGAAGTACAATTTATGGTTGGGTTTTCATGTAATTTTTTGCCAATTTTAAATATTTTCTGCGACTACAGCAGCACGATATAGAAGGACAGCAATCTATTCAACTTGCTGTATTTCTCATGTGATGTTTGCTCTTACAAAATTATTCAAAGTTTAAAAGCAGATAACTTTTAACGTTTTGCATCATTGCCATGGGGGGGAACTGAAAATTGAATTATCTCAAACACATTCAATAATCATCGATTAAAACAGAGAAAAAAGGGTATTCTAGAATATCTTCGTTAATAAGTTTTTTTGCTCTATCGACGGAAACGCGTACGATTGAATAAGAGCTCAGAGGGTGTCATTTACCTATGATCAAAGTGAAAAATGTCTTAAAAAGCATGAACAAAATAGGTGTGAAGTAAAATTCATTGCAGTTATTCGCTTTCATGTTCATCACTAAGCATACTGTAATCCCCATCTCCTTCTTCACTGCTATCTTCGTCATCACTGTCATCTTCATCATCATCGCTCTCCTCCTCCTCATTCTTGTTTTCGGCTTCGCTACCTTCTTCACTATTTGTGGTCTGCAAAGTTTCTTCTGCATCACCGGACATCCAACGGTACAATTTTTTAAAAGGTACCGAATTGAGTGCAAGATTTTCGTAAGACTCCAACTCTTTCATTATCTTAGCCACCTAAAAGAGAGCAAAAGTTCATATTTAATAGAAATACATTCAATGAATGCACTTGTCTATTATTACATTCCATGCATAGCAACAAACTTTGCAAGCACTATTTCACTTTCATATGCACTTTCAGAAACTGCTAAGCTGATGCTTTAGTAATTCAGGCTCTTTTTAGGAAACTATCAATAAACGCACTGCCTCTAACAATTGAATTTGAGGAATCCATTGGCTCACACTCGATAATGGGGATGAATAGCATAGAAATATGAGTAACAAAAGTACATCACAAATGTACACTACTCTACAAGAAAAATATAAGAACGTATCCGCCTCTAAGACTTGAAAATCCCAATCGCATTACTCTTCTATCAGAGAAATTAGGCACAAAGAAATTATCTCACTTCATGTAAATGCGACACACAATACAAGTAAAGAGGCATTCGAACTACAGAAGGATTGTCAATGTGAAGCGTTTTATTTTGCTACTCAATAATATACACCGACTCTCTATTCATGTCGGTACCCTCTACAGTTTTACCTAATCACTCTGTTTCTACACAGTCTCATCGAAAAAAAGGGAGAATAAGCAAAATTACTCTTGTTAACATAAAAGGCAACCATCAAAAGAGAGAAACTGCTCCTTTTAAAAAAAACCAAGATGCCTGCCATTTCTAAAAAAAGGAAAAAACATATCATTCCTTCGTACAAAAATATCTTCAGAAAATTGTCTTTTCACTCAAGATTTCCAAGCCCATGTCCTTACTTTATTCTTATTCGATACAAGGACTAGCGAGCTTGAATCCTTCAAACATGTGGGTGAGACAGAAAAATCTAAAATTCTTCTGAAATAATTCTGCAAAACTGATTTGATTTCATTGAGGGTTACGGCTGAGATCTTTTGTAAGATAGCATCAAAAATATATATATACGTAATGGCATTATCTTCTTTCAAAGCGGAATTTTTTTCCTTAAATTCAGTAAAATTAATTTCTAAAACTCTCCTTTAAAAAAATCGATGTGTATAAAAATAAAATGACAAAAATTCGCAAGTTTCTTCACACAGCCTCACATTTAGACCATAAAAAGAGAATAGAATACATGAAATTAGAAATGTTCTCTATGCTGAAAAAGAGAGTAGATTGTTCTGTATAGAGCACAATTTTACTACGCATCTCTACTATAAAAAAGGGTATACCTTTTCAAGTAAATGTTTATTGTTGAAAATATTCAATCCTTTAAATCCGTTGGAAAATGTTTCTAAAGTAAAAGCAGCGTTGCTCTTCTCTCGACTAACAAAATAGAAAAAGGGAAACTGTTGTAAATAGAATTTTACAACATCAAAGTTGTATAAAAAAATTGCATTTTCTCCTGTTAAGAATATATTTTAAACCTGATTTTCTGGCATACATCTATTTTGTAATAAAAATAAAAATGTTTTCGTGTGTGATATCTAAATATAAATAATGAAACAGAGACTACCCTCCTCTATACACATCCCAGACAAATGCAAAAGAAAAAAAGAAAATGTACATAAAATTGATGCGAATGAAAGAGAGCCATATAAACAATGCTATCAAAACAAAGAAAAAATGCCTTATAAAAAAAACTATAGTGAGAAAAAGTAATATATATATATATATATATAGCATTTAAATGCATATAAAAACACAAAATTACATAAAAGAAACAATAAAAAAAATTGAAAACAAGCAAAAAGAATGCACCACAAAAAGGGAACCCCTTCAATTTCATCTATATTTTCACATAAGGAATAATGAATTTCTGAAAATGCGATTCTATTTTTAATAACTTTTACATATTTTCTTATATCCAACCTTATAATAGAGTATAAAGTTACACTTTTGGCTGTAATTAACTCATACGGTTGGATTTCTGTTTTGTTTGAGAGATAATCTTTAAGGCATTCTTGGCATGCAAGGAGAGCCTACAAAATAAAAAAAATCAAAGAAAAGAAGAAAATTCAAAAAAAAATACTGTAAAAATATAAATTTAAAATAAAATGCAGAATAAATTATATTTACTTTCACTACTTCGGTTGAAGGATAAATAGAAAGGAGAATATCTCCTGTTATTGGTTGATGAGATATATCAAAACCATAAGCCATGCCACCTCCACGTATTAATCGATAAAATGGACCTACAAGCAATGAAAATAATAATAAACACAAAATAGACATATGAAATACAATAGAAAAGAATACACATATAAAATAAAGACACTATAAAAGCATATACACACATATATATAAAATAAAGACATAAGAAAGCAAAAACTATTTTATAAACCAAATTAGCCTAAAAAATAAAGGAAATAGTAATAAAATTATCCATTACAAAAATAAAAAATACAACACCACCTATAAAAAAATATCCAAATTTAAAACGACTTAAGATTGTTTATAAAAATCAAAATTAAATTCAAATAAATTTCTTCTCCACTTACTCTATAAAAATCCTTGTTAATTAAATTTAAAAAATTGGCATACCTTCTAACATTGTAAAAAGATTACAAAGAATCATCAAAGGAGGAAGATCAGGATGATCATAGCCTTTGGGTCCAAGCACACGTAAGCGTAGATAGGAAGCATCAGCACTGCTGAGGCCACAAATGAGGCCATTTCCAAAAGTTAAAGAAGAATTTATTTGACGGCCTTCCTCTGAGATATTTTGCAATTGAATGTGTTTCTCAGAATATATTTCTAATGAGGAATCACCTATAAAAAAGAAAAATGTTTTCTTTATAAAAATGATTAAAAATATAAGGCTGCTTCCCAATGCAAAAAAAAAAGTAAAAGTAAGATTAGTGTTGAGGATATAGATAGATTTATATATATGAAATTCTATCCAAAGAAAAACTAAATAGATGTTAAATAAATACGTAGATGTCTATCTAGAGTAAGAACTTTTATTCAGAGTAATTACTCTTACTAGAAGCATGTATATATATACACTATATATAATTTTATTACAAAGTTAAGATTACTAGAAATAAAGTATAAAATTCTATCCAAACTAAGATGTTTAAAATGTTTTTATATCTTAATATAAAAAATCAAAGCAATCAAAAACATTTTTTGAAAAAACAAACAAACTCGGTGTATCCGTCATAGCAGAAAGAGTGGTTATCCAACCCTCAGGTAAACGATCAACAGTTGTGGAGAGATGAAATATAATATTCTCCACACAAAAAAGATGTTTGTAAAGATTAATAACGTGTGAGAGAGTGGTTTCTAACGAAGCTTGAGCATTTTTTAAATAGAATTCTTGATTTGCAAGTCCATATCTATTTAAACTACAAGATTCTTTAAATCTGAAAAAGAAAGGTAGAAGAAATTGAAAAGAAATTTTTTTTCTAAAAAAAGGTTTTTCCTATATAAAAATAATTTATAAGCACCCCTTAACAGAAAATCTCCCTCTTCTTCTTTACCTTTTTAAATCGTTTTTATATATATTACAATGACAATTTCTAAAGCTGTTTTCAGTGTTCTATTCTGTTTTTTCAACTCATTGCTTGAAAATTCTTAATTTTTTACAATTGACAAAAAAAAATAGGATGTCTCTGAATTTAACACAACAACATAGGTTGTCTCCTCCCATATTCTTTTACACGTTATTTTTTTTTTAAAAATTACATATTTATATATATTTAAAGAAAAAGATAAATTTCAAGATTTCGACAGAAGCGTTTCATTTAGTTAAAAAATGAGAGAATTCTTACCGACAAAAACGATCTAATTGATCCATTATGGATTTTCCATTTCGTTTTTGCTTAGTTAATCCATTTAAAAGTGTAGAAATTATAACAGAAAGTCTCTCCGAAGAAAATTTCAATGAAAATAAAACTCCTTTCAACAATCTCATCACTTCAAAATATCTGGAAAAGAAAAAAACCATCGCATTCAGAAAAAATTATTTCTACGTGATGAAAAAGAGAAACTTTCCTTTAGCAAAATTTGACATATGAAAAAACAAATATAGGATGAAAAAGAGAAAAATATAAAAAAATACAACCTGTATACTAAAGATAACAAAAATAAAAAAGAAAACACAAAACTTCTTCAAAATTAAAATTATAAACATACTTAAAAGAAAACGTATCAAAAATAAAAACGCTAAAAAAAATTATAACGTATCAAATGAAAAGAAAAACAAAACGGAAAATGGGTTGTAACGATCCATAAAAATTATTTAGATGATAAAAGAAATTCACACATTTCTTATTTATCTCCTTAACCCCCATCTTTTCATCTATTCCTCTTCTTTAATGCAATATTTCACTTTTTCAAATATCAAACAAACTTGTTTAAAGGCGAAGTTATTCCAAGAGAAATAGCGTCTGGAAAGATACTTTTCGAATAGAAACCTAAAGAGGCTGAATGAGAAACCTGTAGTAAAAAATAAGATATACGAATTCAACTATTTTTGACCTCAAGAAGAGAACCAGGTGAAATTATTCAATAGTAACATACTTTTATTTTGCAAAAATTCAATAAAAGGAAGATGAGGAGGGGAGAGAGATGAAGAATGAGTGGTGTGTGAGAAGGGGAGAGGGAAGGGGAAAGAAGTGAAGAAGGAAGAAGAAACATGAGAAAGGAGAGAGATGAGAAAAGGTAAAAATAGAAATGGGATAGAATGGCCTACTAAATATTTACTAAAAAACTTCGACATAATTAAATTCATAAAATAGAGTTTCTAAAACTAAATAAAAAAATAGCAAAAAGAGAAGGAAAGTCATTGGAGAAAAATAAATTTTAGACTTCACTACGCATAGTTTCTTAAATGCTTTATTTTCAAAATAGTGTTCAATTTTTTGTACACTGTTTGTCCATTCTATTAAAATGATTAAAACTTTTACCATTTTGAAATATTTACTTACCCTATAATAAAAATTTTCTCTACACACTCCTTTCTCTATATCTCTTTTTCTCCTTCTTTCTTTATTCACTCTCTCTTTCTCTCTCTCATTCTCTTTTTCTCCCCCTCTCACTTTCTCTCCCCTCCTCTCTTTCTCTCCCCCTCTCTCTTTCTCCCCCTCTCTCTCTTTCTCCCCCTCTCTCTTTCTCTACTCATTTCCCTCTCTATTCACTCACTCGCTCTCTCCTTTTTCTTGATAAATCTCATCACATTTTCTCTCAAAACGTTTTATCCCATCAAATTTTTCATTTGTTTTTGCCCATCACTACAAAATTATTCTATGAAAAGCAAAAATGCAAACCGTATGCTCAAGAAGAAGAGCTGTGAATTCTTCAAAAGAAGTAAAAGTTTCCTCTAAAAGAACGTCAGACTCAAATAAGAGTTCTGTTAAAAGAGGAAGAGCTCGAAGATCATCCATAGAAAGAGTTTTGGGTAGTTTAATAACCAGACGAAGATAAACAAAATTGGAAGGAATTTCATTGATTTGAAGAGGAAATGGTAAACTTTTAACACCAAAATGTGCATTAAAAGATACAGCCATATCGCCATAATTTCGATAAACGGGATGAGTAATCATTTGAACATCTGAAAAATTGTGACGATGAAGAGAGAGAAAATGCGTAAAGAAAAGAAGAAAAAACAAAGAAATTACAAGAAAAAAATAAAACAAACAAAAGAAGAAACGTTTTATCTAAATTATTTCATTCAAATTTAAAATAAAAGCCAAACTTCTCTCATATTATATTTTTTTAAAAATATACTTTACCCGCTATATTAGGAAGAGAAACAGATTGTAAAAGGCTTTCAGGAACAGGCTGAGCTTGTTTTTCTTTGATGGCTGCAATTTTCTCTGTTAATTCCTAAATTCAACAAATAAATGAAAAAAATATTTATATTTTTGTTAAGAAACAGAAGCTTCCCTATCACACTAAAAATACGGAAACTAAGAAGGGAAAAGAAAATTAGAGATGAGAAAAGGAGAAGAGTTGAGAAAAGAGATGAGAAAAAAGAGAAAAGAGATGAGAAAAAAGAGAAATGAGATGAGAAAAAAGAAAAGAAAAAGAAGAAAGGATGAAAAAAACGAAAGAAAAAGAGTGAAAAGTTGAAGTAAAAGAAAGCAATCCATAGAATACACACTTCTGTTTAGAATATAACAAAAAATTTGAAAAACAATTAAAATTATGGTATTTTCAAACAAAAACTAAACATATTCTAAAACATACGGATAGATAGGCTTCTCCATACGAAGATATAATCTCCTTTTGTGTGTCCTCCTCATGTTTTTGAAGTTCTACAAATTTTTCTTGTGATGGAATACAACGAATTTCCACATGAGGAGCATCCAGAATATAATCTTTCAATAACTAATAGTAATTAAAAATATTAAAATAAAATTTAGAAAAAAATACATATATTTACTTAAAAAATTACCTTCAGCCAGTACGCTTCATCCTTCTCTAATAACTCTTCATATATTTTTCCATATTGTAATTTTACATTTAAATCCGATGCACAATCTCCATTAACACAATATTCAATCACAAATTGAGAAACTACAAAAAAAAGAAAAAAAAATTAAATAGCTTATGTAAAAGAAAAAAAATGAGACTTTTTAAAAAAAACAAGAAATTAAAAATATTAAGAAAAACATAAAAATAGTTTGATAAATCAATCAGTAAGTACTACGACTAGGATAGATTAATGCTAAAACTTTCAATTTTTATTTTATATACAAAAAAGGCTATCTTAGTCTTAAAAGAAAATTTAAAATTATATATAAATTAATACGTGCATTTTCTATTAATATAAAAAGGGGATTGTACATACGTGAAGTGTGTGGATCAACTTCCAGTTGTAATAAATATGCCAAAGATTCACTTAAAAATAAAAAAATAGTTATATGAAATAGATGTTTAAACAGATGATATTTCTTTTTTGTTAAATTTCACATGACTACATTATACAAAAAACATGAAAAATGGAAGAAAAAAAGTATACCGAGAGAGTATATTTTTCATGCGTTTCATATCAATTCCATCTTCTAATACCGAAGTTAAGATGGAATGCATTGCATTCCACACATTTTCAACTTTTGATTTAGAAGAATCTACCGGATTATAAGGAACATCCACACATTCAATTATAAAATGTGTGGCCTATAAAAGAGTAATCAAAACATAAATTTTTAAATGCAAAATCAACACACCAAGAAATTCATGAAGATGCGTGGGAAGTGAGAGATGAGTGAGAAGTGAAAACGAGATGAGAGAGGCGTAGAGATGTGTGAAAATATGTGAGAAATAAAAAAATTTAGGGGAGTTGCGTGGAGGTATATGAAGAGAAAAGAGAGTTCAAAGAAGAGAAAAAATGAGATACATTAAAAAAGGGGAAAAACGACAGTATTTAAAAATACGTTGGAGAAAAATGAAAATAGAGAAATCAGGAAAAATGTTCTCAAATATGAGAGAAATTTACAAACAAGGTTAGCCATGACCAAAGGTTGATTAAAAAATAATACAAACTTTGAAATATTCGGGGCGATAATCCACCACTGAGCAATAAGGATCTTCGATTTCCACCAAATTTTTTTGCAATGGGCTTACATTACTCTCTGTCAAATAATTTCCCAAAACATCCAATGCTTCTGCATCTGAAAAGGAAAAATGCATTACATGAAAAAAAAAGTGTTTGTATGAGGCGTTTGAATAAATTTAAAAAATGTTACACACATTTTTATCTCCTTTTCTCATTCAATTTTACAGCATTAAAACGAGTAGTTTACTCACCAATAAAAGAATTCCAAGCCACACCTCTCCAGCCAAGTACAACATTTCC
The DNA here is from genome assembly GCA_015476325.1 of Cardiosporidium cionae. NCBI lineage: Eukaryota > Apicomplexa > Aconoidasida > Nephromycida > Cardiosporidium > Cardiosporidium cionae. The sequence goes on along the minus strand of JADAQX010000238.1, from coordinate 19,622 downwards.
AAACGCAACATCATCTGAAGGAAAAGATACAGTGGAAATTGCTGTCTCTTGAAGAGAAGAAAAATTCTTTTCATCTCTCCATGGACGCTCGGGTGATGCTAGGTGCAAAGCATAAGCATTAGAATTCAAAATTGCAGTATCCTGAAAAACAGAAAATAAAAAGAGAGTGAAAAATTGAAGAGGGGATGAAGAGTGATGGAAAAAAAGAAAGACTAAAAAGGGAGTAAAGAAAAGATATAAAAAAGAAAATTGGATATATGAAACAAAATTTCATTCAAAAATAAAAAGCTGAGATCAATGCAAAGGAGTTATAATAAAAACGCAAAACAAAATACCAACTTGTGGTAAAGAAGATTGAAGCTGATAGAATTCTGCTTTTGCTACAACAGAGAGTAACTCCTTCACATCTACAATTCCCGAGATAATGAGATTTAAATTATTCCATCTGAGGTTAGCAATATATGTAAAGAAGAATGCATATGTATGCGTACTAAAAATGTCAATGTCTATGCCTGGCAAACTATATTAGAAATAAATACATGTACAGAAATTCATAAAACGGGAAATAAAATGAGAAAAAAAGATGAAAAACAACATATTCCAATAAAATAGAAGAATAAAAATATAGGAAAACTGGAAGAGAGAAATTTAAGAGACAAACTAGAAATAAAATCTCAAAAGAAAACCAAAAAGTAACAAAACACAGTTTTCTTCCCCTGAAAAGTATTCAAAGGCTAACCGGCCAATGACCATATTAGAGAATCTTGTGTAATTTTTTTTCTATAAAAATTTGCCCTCCTTTTACTCTTAAATGGATATCTCCAACGTTTTTCTCTTCATCCTCTTAAGTCTAATATAATACCTATAATATTGTCTGTGATATTCTCTAACACGTGTGTTATTGGTTATACGTAAATCATCCATTTTTCCACCCGTATCAAATTTATAGCCACTGTCTCCAGGATAAAGAAATCTTCAAAAGAGAGATGAATCAATGAAAATTAAAAAGGAAATGCATTATCTTGGATAAAAGAAAAGGAAAAATTTTTAAGCAGAGAAATCCACCGGTCAGAAAAAAGATTAAAATCTTGCCTCAGTAAATAATATTGGTAAAATAGAATGGATATATATTATATATCAAATGAAATAAATATCAGCAAGAGGAGATAAGCATACACGTATACTACATACTTGTTTATCCCACACAAATGGAGATTTCAAACTTAACCTTGATAAAAAATCTTACGTTGAACCATGAAATGTAAGTCAACAGGATAGACCATTTTACTACACTACAAAAGCGTTTCCTATCTATAGAAAATTACTTTAATAGTTCCGTTTCTTCAACCGCAGAAGCAGAATTTTCGAAATTTTGAAGTTCTGAATAAACAACACCTGCACTGGAGCCATCTTTCTGAAAATGATGAACTTCTGTAAAAAAGGCATCCTCTTCAAGTGTTGGACGAAGGATATGATCTAAATAAACTGATAACATTAAAAAGAAGAAAATGTTGCAACACATTTTTAAGCAAAAGATTACGTCGAGAAAATTAAAAATTATAAAACAAAGCCCCATATAAAAATAAAAGTATCATACAAAAACAATTCTTAAAAAATAGTAAATATTAGAAAGACTTGTAAATAATAAATTGCATGTATCTCAAATATCCTGTGCAATCCCTAGAGTTTCGTATACAGGAGAGGTAAACGTGGATAATGCATAAAGCAGGCATCCTCATAACCTCTGTAATACTATGTATCCTCGAGTCGAACTATAAGAGAATTTCAATTTATACATTTTCTTCATCACACATTCTCATAGCTAACCTAGCTATAAATACTATCGGTGAATGAAATTCTATTATTTTTAAAAACTTAATTCAGAAAAATGGTATACCCACTCGGTAGCATCTTCAAAAATCCTTCAGCCCCCGCAGTAGAGAGTGTGTAGGCAGTATGATCGACAGCGGTCCAAGCATTGGTCCCATCTGCTAGGCATCTGTTCACATACATCCAATATTTGTCAAGAGAAAGAAATATGCAAGAGGAAGAGATAGAATGGGATAAACTAAAAGGAACTGCATGAGCACCCAACTAAAAAAAATGCAGAAAATAGCTGCTATATTGAAGCGTAAGAAATACATTTAGATTAGATAAGGCTATGCTATGATGTAAACAACTATAGCATAGCTTCTTTTAAAGGAAATTAAAAAATGTTAGTGAGTAAAAATTACAATAGATAGCATACAAACATACCGACTAGCAAGAGAATCTAAAACACCTTTAACGGGAAAATCTTTACTTCCTAAGAAGATGAGATGCTCCAAGGTGTGAGGTAGCCCTTCATTATGATGCACCTATAATATGTATGAGAACAACAGAAAGAAATTCTTCTTGAATACTAATATATATGATGGGAAAATAACGCCGTGACTTTACATTTTCCTAAAAATCAAAAAAGTTCGTTATAAAAATGCATCCACGTATAAGATCATTATAAACCAAACAAAAGAAAACAAAGAGATAATGCTATAAGTGGCAAAAACATGATAGATGAAACATCGTATAATATCATTTTAGCCTCCTACAGACAAGAAACAAATCCTTTAATATTTGCAATACTTTTACGCTAATTCGTAAATATAAATTGCGCATTTCATAGCATCCAAAACCAAAATAGAAAGGAAAAATTAAAGAAAATTTGCTCATTTTAAAAATGCTTATCAAACCCTACACTGTTCTCATACTACATATTTCTCCATTTAAGCCGTCCACGCGACGTATTAGCTTGATCAGCAGATATCGGTGAAAAAAACATTAAAAATCTCTCTTAATACATTTGTACATTAGTTGCATATTTTGAAACTTCGTATTGAAATAAAAATTGAATAAACACTATAAATTTAAGGAAACAGCACTGAGAAGTGAATTTCACCAAGAAAGTGAATTATTATAGTTATTCAGATAAAAGGGATGATACATTGAGGAACGGAGGAATGCGATAATCCACCGGGACTATTTGTTTTTTTGAAAAATAAGAGAACTTAAAGAAAAAAAATCGCATATGAGGTGAAAATAAAAAAGTGGTAAAATGCATCCTTCAATAATAACTGCGAATTAGATTTTAACAAACAGGGATGAGCTATTCAAAGCAGATATAAAACAAAAGTTTAATCCAGTATCTTTCCTCATACAAAACAGCCATAACATGAAATACCACAGATGTGCTAGAGAGGAGAGAAATGAAAAAAATAAGCGTGTTTTTTCTCGGCAATTCTTCCCGTCGGGAAAGTTTCGATAGTGCAATATTATGTGGAGAACTACAGTAAACTAAAAGGCAGTTACAGTTTTCCTGTTAAAGCAAAACTCAGTGGGTATCTACTGGGAAGCGGTGTTACAAAAGTATACAATTTCATTCATACAGAGTCATATCTGCCAGTTTTAATTCTGATGCGAGAGTAAGACAAAACGTTGTGATCTAACGTTTGGATGAAGCTGAGAGGCTACGAACATCTTTTCAAATCAACAATGCACTTCGCATTAGCATTAAGACAAAAGGCGAGATTATAATACTTTGTTAATCGCAACATTCTTAAATTATGATTTACCTCTGTTGGGACACAAAACGAACCGCGAACGAGAGGAGAATCAGCCGAAATGAGAAATACCCGAATTCCGGATAAATGAGAAAAGTATTCCGATACGATCGTACTGGGAAGAGATGTCGGAGATTCTCGAATACATTCAAAATGAGAAGGAATGGAAGCAGTAAGGGGCGCCATTATCTCCGTTTCAAACCACTGCTTTCTTATTGTTCAAATCTTGCAAGTGTCTCAAAAAATTTCAGAAGAGAATTTTATAAACAATATGGAAGGGAAGATTTTTATGAATCTGAAGAAATATAAAGAACCTGGAAAGGTAAAATTTTGTTGTTTAGCAATTTTGAACAGATTTGAAAGAAGAAAATCAAAGAGCTTTGAAAGAGAAAATTCCCATGTATGCTACAGTAGATAGGAGAAGATCGCAGAGACTGATATTCCAGGTTAGAACATTATTACGCAAAAACTTTTCAGCGTCACTTAAAAATAAACAACATACTTCAAAATGTAAAAGAAGGCGCAGTTACTTTCGTTTCGTCTCTTGGAGGCCTATTGCTATTTTTTGTAGATGTTATCTTTACATAGTCTCCGTCGCATTAACTACATTTATGACAGTGAGGTGGCATTGGCAGAGAGAACAATAAATGCAAAGCTTTAGTGGATAATGGCAAAATTAATCATCAAGTGCTTTTCCTAAATGCCGTATCAAGAGAAGTTCGTTCTATAAAGCGACGATAAATTGTGCGTGCTTGCAGCAAACTCTGCCCCAACCAAAAAAGCATAAGTTGTAGCAATGCAATGAACCTGATTATCCGAGGTAAAACTTTTAATATATCTTATTCGTTTACAACTAGTGACAACAATATTTGACTGAAGAACAAGCAAGGATATTTTATAAGAAAATCAAGTGATATAGATTTGGAACATAATTTTAGCCTGCGCCGCTGAAAAAAAGGACAGGAAAAAGGAACTAAGTTACACTGAATGAAAAAAGCCAAGCTGTTTGCTCAAAAGAAAATATCACATTTAAATAAAAGGGTAATTAGTCTTCATGTTTTCAAATATTTCAAAGTGAGCAAGAGTTGCATTAGCAATAGAACTAACGAATACCATTGATGGTAAAAGTTGAAGGGACAGACATTATAGCGTAGCAAGTGTACGTACAGTATGATGCTAGGATGTTGCAAATGGAATCTCTAGTTTATAAAAAGTCTACAGCATCACGAAAAAAAAGGGCATTTATATAAGATTAAAACTGAAACAAACAAAAACATTTTACTCTAAAAAAATTCACAGTTTGAATTATCCGTTAATGCACAATGCTTGGAACTATTGCAAATTGAATTTGAGCTACAAGCTTCCGCCCAATTGCTTGGATCAAAAATCAGGAAATGATTTTATTCCTTTCAATTGGATTAATGATTAGTAAAACTTTATCCATTCTCCTCTTTATCGAAGTGCTTAAACTTCTCATATATAGTGAGGTAGCAGAACTTAATTCCTATTTTTTATATTGCCATGTTGTTTTCCTTTTTCTCTGCTGATTCAGCAGTAATTGTCAAAAGAATGACCAAAACTTAAAGATAGTCTTTTGCTAAAAGAGAAAAGTTTTGTAGATCCATCAACACAGGAGAATCAGAAACTTCAAAACGTTCTGATAGCCACATATCCATCCAGCTTGTGACCAATAAAAGAGAATCCTCGATAGCCTATTACCAAATAGAAAAATAATATAAAACCTTGCAATTTTTACGCAATGGACAATTGATATACAAGGAAGCGCATCTTTTTATACATCTTTATTAGATAGAAACACACCACAGCAAGGGAGAAATAACAACTACAAAAAAATCAATATGTTGCACTCTATTACGTTTAAATTGGCAAGCATTACAATTGAGTCTATAAAGATCCAAGCAAACCAGTTTCTAGGGGACACATAATAATTCAAGAACTTTACATATGAATGAGCCCAAAACAGTTTTGAAAACAAAAAAGCAATTGCAGAGTAAAATTCTTATGCTTAGATGATCACATTCTGTAAGGCTTACTTGCTCAGTATGATTCAACGGAAATTGCGCAGGTGTATCATAGGATATTCCATGCATGAATCCGTGGGTTACATTTTCTACAGTGCGAATGAAATAATCCGTAACCTGATCATTGTCTTTAAGTAACCGTAGAAGCCTCGCACTATCCACGGGAGACGCACCAGGACACTTATCCAATCCAGCGAAAATTCCAAGGAAAGGGAGCCGCATCCGGAAGGCTACATCTTCAATCTTAAAATGAGAGGGATATAATGTAGCTACACAATGTGCAATATAATTGATACTAGGGTCAGTGGTTTTATTATGCAACAGAGTTTCAGTGCTGTGATTTTGAGATACAGCAGAAGGAACTAATTCCTTTTGAAACTCTGGCTGTTGATTGTATGACTCAGGGCTCTCTAATAGGGCTGGCATGTCGCGTTTTTGCAATTTCTCTAAGTCACACTTCATTTTACAAGCTTGCTTTTCTGTTTCGTCAGAGCTCTTGAGAAAACTGTTTGAGAAAGAATTGTGAAAAGATTTTAAACTTCTTGTTTTTCCTGTAGCATCTTTGCTATTATTTAACATGGATCGAATAGATGGACATGATATGGAAGCTTCTAGTGCAAGCCCTCCACTTGCTCCTAGACCTAATAGTCCAATAGTCTGTACATTATACCCCAGTTGAAGTAACTTTGAGCATTGCTCAACTATCCTCAGAGCTTTTGCTCGATTATTCTCACGGGAAGGAGACTCCTGTCGATTGCTGTAAGGAGTCGAGTTACTATCTTTAGAAAACGAACATAATGAAGGCAGAAGCACAATAGCATTGCAGACATCTGCTATACGATCAGCCAATGTTATTCGATAATCTATTCCACTGCAAAACAAACAGTAAGAGCACATTCAGTTAAATTCAGAAATGGAACAAAATTCTTTATTTAATTCTAGAAGAGTGCTAGATGCGTTATCCCCAGTACACATCACATTTAATAAATAATGGAAATACAAAAGAATTATTAAAAAGCATTGCTAAAAAACAATTTTATTTCAGACTTATAAGAATTCATATCATCTATAAGGAGAATTATGCTTTTGATCCAATCCTGAGAATGTGGAGAAAGTAACTCTCTTGGAGCAACGGCGTATGCTTCGAAATAACACTCGCCATTATATAAAGTTGACTTTTGGTGTTTCGTTTTTGTGTCCAATCTATTCAAAAAAGTCGGTCCTCGTTTTCCATTTGGGAAATCTATCATTTTATATAGAAATCGTTGAATATGAGCATTTTTCATCCTAAAGGGTTGGAAATTTGAATGTTTTTCCGCTTTCGAAAAAGAAATCTGAGTACTTCCGAATAAAGATACATCTTTTTTTGATGGCTTATTTGGTTGAAATAACTGAGTATTAGAAACTGCAGAATCCACATTTTCTTCGGGAAGTTGGGCCGGAGGACTAAAATTGCTCAAATCAAACCGAAAGTTTTTGTACGCATCGTGTGGCAAATGAAATGGTAGCCGCAACCATTCCCGATGTAAATCTTCCTGCATATAATTATACTTTTCATGCAGGTGAGGTGGGACATCTGCATCGCATGATTCATTGAAAATCAAAGCATTAAAAGCAGATGCATTTGGTTGAAATTCCTCAATATTATATGAGCTTTTCCAGGAATACCTTTTTATCCATTCGCCTTCACTATTTAGGAAGTCTAGAGCATTTTTTGGCAAAGGATTAGAATAATCACCTCCTTTTTTATGAAAACAACGATGTTCTTCATCTTTCCTTAGCCAAATTTCTTTGAAAAGCGCATCGATTTCAACTGCTTTTAGGTGAGCATGAGATTGATTCTCTAGTTGTTTATTGCTCAACCTTTTTCCAGTATGGGGGTCATTACGCATTTGATCAGTACGCCTTCTATAAAAACGGGCAATGCATTCTCGGTAATAATTTTTCATACATTCTCCTTCCGCATCATCATGGACTCCTTTCGTTGATCTACTGTCATGATCAACAAAAGCTGATTGATCAATCTCGGCCTGAAAAGCGTTAACAATTGCCTTGAGTTTATGCAAGCTATCCCCATTCATATTAACAGGTATTCCCAATTGTTCAAGGCGTTTTTGTATACTTTCGACACTAAAACCTTTGAGTTGACCTAGAATTCCATCGATCCAAAGATTATAGGCATACTCACTTGGATGTGTGGAATGCTGTTCTGGCACTGCATAAAATGCAGTGCCAAAACCAAGTACAAAGCGCTTCGGTGGCACAAGCAAACCACAATTTCGTGACATTAAGGATAACAAACAGGGGGTACTACCACAAACATTTTTTAAATCCCTAGTGACAGGAGCAATTACATATTGCAGAGTAATCGTACTGTGGGCACGGATATTATATCCTTGCACAATAAAAAATGATCTGTAGCTCTTCTCTATAGCAGCAGGAGTTAGCTTGAGTAAGCATGCTTGCAGTTTCCAAAGAAATGCAAAAACTGTGCAGAAAAAAAGCGTCCAATATCTGTATCGATCAAAAAGAGTGGTAGCTGAAACGAAATGCACGGTCATCGTGTAGTTTTTACATCGAATGAAACCTTCCATGAAGAGGAGCGCTACATAATATCTTGCTTTCAATTTCCTTTACTGCAATAAAGTTTATTAGAAGCGCAATTGAATTTGCTCGTACATTTTCACAAACAAGCTTTCAAAACATGTTACACACAAAAGCCCACTGCATTGAAAAAGGGTAGATGAATTTGGGGATTCTGCAGACACTTCTCGTAAGGAATTTGCATTTTTCTGTCTACTTCGGACATGCTCTTTCATTTGCTTTTGCAATTACAACCGATAGAGAGAAAGCTGCTGTTGTCACAAGAAATGTTTCATGTCGCTAAATTTCCCTCTCTTTTGTGAATGCAAATCTATACATTGCCGTTGAGATACCTAAAAGTATTTTTTTTTCCAACAAATTTAAATGAAATATACTCCCATCATAAAAGTAAGGAAGAAAAACCAGATGACGCGAGATGTTCAATAAGGGGTGGCCATTATTATGAGCGTGTAATAGCATATTGATGAGAGCTCATAAACCCTATGAATCAATCAATTCGAAAGTGTAACTAGAAGATGAAATGCACTTAGTCAATTTCGTATAAACATAGCATTAAATTCTTGCAATATACTCTGCAACATTAAATTTTAAGGTCAATGGAACTTCAAAAAATTGCACATACGAATAATGCCGCAAAAAGAATTTTGAAACAGTGATACTGATATCGTACGGTATAAATTTTTAAAAGGCATAGGCTTAAATTCTGTAACGAGCGCAAGTTTTCCATAAGTGCAAGTGATAACATTTCTCCTTTTCATTCGTACTGACATGTTTTATTTATCCTTGCAAACTCCAAAAGTGTTTACAGACTGGAACTGCCTTTGCTAATGAATAACAATGGTTTAACATTTATCATTAAAAAATCATGTTCTTTAGCTAGATTAATGTTTAGTAGCTTCTTTGCTCAGGCCCTTAAAGGGCTAATATTACTCAAGATAAATGGATTTACAAGTTGTATAGATTCTTGCTGCCAAAAAAGAAGAGCAAAAACAGCTAGAAATTCTTTATTATTACTTGAAATGTAAAATATCAAACGAAATCAACAAAATCCGGCAACAAAATTAGACTGCACTATGTATTTATTGCATTTTAGGACCCCAAAACGAGTTATTCTCTTCTGTGATATTGCTTACATTCTTTCGTTCATCAATGCAGCCTATATGAGCAAGAAAATACCAGTTTCTATTTCAAGCCGTGTATTTTTGCAGCGTTAACATGGCTTGATTAAAACTGTCAAGACAGCGTAATGTTTTGCTTCCGCAATGCAATGGAATTATTATTGCCTCTAAATTATCCTTCTATAGCATCTACTACCTAATGCCTCTTGCATCACCATGTACACACAGGAAAATAGCATATTTTAATAAATGGAAGCAAAGGAAAAGGTACTAATCCAACGGTTCAAGCCTTTTCAACGTCAATTGTATTGGCTATGCAATTAAAAGCAATATTTATATGCTCTTATGCAATCTTCATTGTATTTCGCTGTAACAAAGCGATATGTCAAGGCTATTCCTGGACATTCAAAAATAATTCCTCTTGCAAAGGTTTTGTTTGCTCTGTTTGTGTCTGTGCAGTGCATTTTTCATTCTTAGATGTAGTGTATTGCAAGTGCATTCTCATATTTCGCTAAAACATCTTTCTACTTGTGTCACTTTACATTCTTAAATTCTTTATGTTCAATCAAATTCATTACTGACATAATAAACCAAAAAGAATGAAAAGTTGCGATTTTTCCCTAGCAGAAGAACTATGTCTAGTTTTACAAAAATAGCAATTTCACTGTTATATTTCTTTTTGCACGACATCGCAATTTAAAAAGATTAGATCACTCCATATCACTGTATTTTGATAATCAATTTAAATTTGTTTTACCAACTCAGGTTATACTTACTGCTGCACTACTGAAATTAAGTAACCTCTTGAGCAAGTTTAATTCAAAGATCTAGCTATACTTTGCAGGGAAGAAGTTCGAAATTCATCAACTGTTTCTAAAATTAAACGTCGGATTGAACGACCGTAGTTCTACAATATACTTTGTTTTGCAGCGTATATTACATCATAACATATTTGCTTATCACACTCTCTTTTTGTTCAATTTAGCTTTTCAAAATCCGCTTTCCATAACATGTAGAACCCAGCTAATGAAAAAGGAAAGGCAGCCTGAATCAGCAATAACATAAGAACATACACCTGCTTTTGAGAACACTCAAAAAGTTGCTTAAGCGCATTTCTATCTACGGTAATGTATGTTGTCATTTTTTGAGGTAGAGTGCGAGTATGCAGACGAGAACTGCCTTGTTGGTAATCTGCATTCATGAAATATAATATGTACCAGCAACATCAGCTAGAAACGGCGTATGGCTGTTTCAGGGCCAAATATATCGCCTAGCAAACAGATGTTTTTGCTTACGTAAAGTTGATTGCTTCTAAATCATTTTCATTCTGCATGTAGACAGCTAAGACAACGGGGTTGCTAAGACAATTCAGGAAAGTTTGAAAAAGGTAAAAGTTCCCCACAATTATTTCCAAATTGAATCTTCTACTTTTGATATTTGTGCAATCGGTACTTCCTCAATCATTCATCATTTTCAAAAACTTTGAATTATGCAATTAATTTGGTATAATTTGAAATTTGATAGATATATTTGCAAAACGGGTTTGTCAAAATTACATGTGCTAATTTATTGAAGTAAGATAGCATTGCATCTAAGACATGTCAAAAACAACAATCTATTGTTAAGCATCATCATTATGGATTTGATAATTCATTAAGGCAAATAGTTTTGTCTGCTTATGTGATTTTTGTTAAAAGATTTTGAATATTTTCGATGTAGCGAGTTGTATTTGAAAATATGGCAAGAATTAAAATGTAGGAATGAAGCATTTTCACTACTATTCAAAGTGCGGTTCTTCGCTAATAATTATTTTTGTTCTTAACATTTTAGTTGATAAGTTAGTGGAAATAATCTTCTTTAGGAACAATATGACTTTATTCAAGTATTTCGAACTGTCATATTTTGCTTGCTAGCAGAAATAAAGATTTTACAAGTTGGCAAAATTTTAATGCATTCCTTTTACCCTGCCTTCACAAAAAAACCCAGAAAATCAAGTACTATAATGTGATATACTAATCAACCTCAGATTGTGTATGTACCACAAAGGGAAGGAGTACGCCTATCGACTTTACAAATTTTTAATTGGTTAAATATTCTAGCAACAGTACAGGAAAAATATGTCCATTTTTGATTTATGGCATTACCACATGTAAATTCACTTGCTATACTCTTATAATTCAGCCAATTTGTGAGAATGGCATATCGAAGGATCAATCTAGTTTCGTACCAGTCACCAATTCAGATTGCTAGCGTTAAAAGGTCCGAGCAAGTTTTCCAAATTCACAGTGAAAACGATAGCGGTTCCGGGTTAGCAACTACTAATTTTCCTAAGGCTGCACATACCACATCCCCATATCAAGCTTGCGAAAAACTTAGTGAAGATGTACTTGCAACAGCTATTCCACCCAAACGATGGAGTGAAAATGGGAGAAATTATGTGCAATATGCTAGTTCGGTACCTGCCAAGCTCTCAGATATCATTAAATTAGAAGAACATCTTCTCGCTATACTGGAAGAGCAAAATGCTAGAGAAATTGGTATTTGTCCGGTTCGAGAAAATATTTTCTCCCAATTGTTTGAAGAGCTAATCAGGCAGGTAGTCATCAAATTCAAAGTAAAACTTTTTTCAGTTATGTTAGGTAACTCTCACTTCAGCGCAGACAAAATATTTTATAAGCCATTGAAGCTTTTCCATTTCTATAGAATATTTCTCGATTCAGTTAACAAACTACTCCAATCAAAATAAGAACTAAATTAAACACCCCATCATATTTGTTCTTAATATGCACTAAGCCTTTAGTTCTGCTATGAAGTGAGGCAAGAGAACAAGTTGACTTTTTCTGAAGTAAAACTATACATATACATATCCCTTTTTACTGGTAGGAAATCCTTGTTTGTCAAGAACGAGGCTTACTACTTATTCGGATTCGAAATGAATACGCAAACCAAGTAGACGCATATCAACGACTGTATGAATCATCAATTTTGCATACAACAAGAAAAGCATGGCGCGTTGAATCTAATAAAAAGCGTTTGCAAGAAAAAAACGTTTTGTTTGCAACAGAAAATAAAAAATTAGAGAATGAAATAAGCGAACTTCGAAATAGCATTGACAGTCAGAAATCTTTAGCATGTTCTCTTATATCGGAGGTCAGATTGCATTTTCTTTGTAAATAATTACATATGTTTGGATATTGTAACTACAAGCTTGGTGTGCTACAAAACTTTAAATATTTTCTTTCTTTACATAGGAAAATGTAAAGCACGCAGAGAAATGCAAAGAGCTTACAGAAAATTTGAGAAAATTTAAGTCAGACCTTGAAGAATTGTTTTGTAAGATTGAAAATGAACACTAAAGTGCAATATTCTTAGGAAAAAGACTTGAACTACCAAAGAGATACACCATTTTCAAATGTCAATAAAAAAGGACTAGTTGCATTGAGCAGCATAGTATAGTCTTATGTATTTTAGATACATATCAACAATGAAAAAGGCTGCGATGCAGAACCACATTTGTAGTTGGAGAGCCATGAAAAATATTTAAAAAGCAAGCGGAAATGTGGGAGAAATAGCGGAGGTGTCTCAAGAGTCCTCGTACATTCATACATAGCTGTGCTGTTTACATTGGTAGGAAGGGAAAAGAATGTTGCAACGAATGCAGACGTCAAAAAGTTTGAATACATTAGAAAAAGAAGGAACTTAAAAAATTACTGTCTCATTTGAAGAAAAAATTAATATTCATTGTAAAGTTTTATCTATAAATTATAACGTGGCTGCCTGCATGCTTCTACCGCTATTTGAAGCCTAATGATTCCCTCCTCGATTTCGTCAGCTGTGTAAAAAGAAAAGCTTAACCGAATGTAATTTGGGAATGCCTGTAAAAAATGATATGCAAAAGGTCAAAAATATCACTCCCTGCGCATCGCCTATTTTGAAATCGCAATGCCGTTAAATGCAGGAAATAATGCCATATTACTTCTTAATATTATACAACTCATGCTAGCAATCGCTTAATGATCATGATCAAAATAAAAGTGAGGCACATAGAGAAAGTACAAAGTTTTCATCAGAAGATTGCTTGAAAATCATTTTAGTTCCGCAAACAGACAACACAACTTTATCGATATTTTCCATGCCCAATTCCAATTAAATCAAAAATAAGACTTCCATGATACCTTGCCAAATTCGGATCCTGGCAAAAAGTTAACACCAAAGCTATTAGCTGTTCTCCAAAGATCAATTACATCTATATCCTGCAATTTAATACAGAACAAAGCATAAAAATTCAAGCAAAATTTCATAAGATCACACACAAGATCTAGCACTCCATCAAAAATAAAAACAGGTACTGCATGATACGTCTCATAACAAGGATTCCAAAAACAAAACACGTTCGAGAATAAACCTGATGAATCGTTGGTTACTTTTAAAGCATTAATATATTTAAGATTAACAAGAAAGAATCAGCTCAACTGTTGAAAAATTTTATTTTAAACGTTACGAATGATTAAGAGATATTTACAAGGCTAGCAATAATAGGTTGCCACTTACTGATGGAACTTTTGCAATCAAGAAATAACCACCAAGTGGAATTTCATATTCAAAATCAGGAAGTTTATCATCCAAGGCTTTCTATATTTACCAAAGCAATAGCTATGAAATTTTCAAAAATTTCCGAAAATTTTGGAATAAAAAAAAAATCTTTACGTTGATAGCCATATCCTCCAAAATAAATTCAGCCATAAACTCAGTCGTGCAACAGGCAACAATTATTCTGCTGCTAGAAAATATGCAGAAGGGGAAAGTATCAAACGATAAGCAAGAGCTAGATTTTTCAAAATACAAAGTCACAGAAGGTATGTATAGGCAACGAATGTACCATTAATCTGTTAGCTTTTCTGTGAAGGTCATTTCTGGCAAGCCAAAGATATTCTTTTTGGGTTCCCATATTGAGTGCATGATGCATAATTCCACAGCATACTGGATTCAAGCACTAACGTAAACACAGATATTATTCGTGAGACAAGACAAAAAGTAAAGGAGATGAGCAACTTTTAGAAGTTACACCAGCATAAATTCGGTACTACAAGTACAAACTAAACTCTTAGCTAAAAAGATGAATTTATTCTTGCATCAAACTATGAAAATTACCCCGCCTGATTTGATCAGACCGCTTTCGATTAAGCTTGTTATTAAACTTTTTCCTGTCTGAATAAATAAAAATGTATTAAAAAATCACAAATTGCTACGCGTATAGAGAAATTTATAAGAATAGAATTTTTCCCCGTTTAACTCAAATACAATCAATTTATGAACGTTAGAGCAATGTTGTTCACTTAAAAAATTAAAACCTGTAGCCATCCGAGACGTAAAGCAGGCGCGGCAATTTTGCTGAAAGATCCTAATGAAATAATATGATTTTTTAGCGGGGACTTATCAAAGAAAGTGAACGCCGGAGGTGCAGTAACTCCTGAAAAAATTCAATATTTATTTTTATTTTATTCTAAAAAAACAGAAATAGTGCAGACCCTTTGTTACCAGGAAAAGTCAATAATTGATAAACTTCGTCCGCAACAATAATAAAATCATGTTTTAGCGCTAATGAAGCCACTGCTTCTCGTTTTTCCTGCGTTAATATATGGTCAAAAAAAGAAATTAGAAACATACCAACTATTTGGTTTGTTACTTTTTTCAAACGGGACAAGTCTCTCACAAACTGCAAAATCTTGCGAAGCTACTGAAGTTTTCCAATTTGAAACCGACAACTGGCTACAATATATCAAAATTAGCAAGGACCTACCCTATAACAATGTTAATTCATTTTTAACGATAGAAATGTACGCCACTTCACAAGTTTCTTGACAAACCAAAAAGTTTATCTAGCCTAAAATATTTGGAAATAGTACATTTTTTTGCATTAGGTTACACTTTCAGAACCTGCGAAGTCGTTCTTCCTGTTGGATTGTGTCCAACAGGTATTGTGTAGAACAATTTTGGTTTGAAAATACTGAGCAGTCTCTCAAATTCAGCCGTATTAATTCCATCTGCATCCATAGGTATTTGTACAGTCTTTAGATGATAATCCCTAAATGTTCCTGCTGCAAGAAAATAGGTTGGATCTTCCGTAAATACAACATCACCAGGAGTAGTAAGCATTCTGGGCAAAAAATAAAAGCGAATTTAAAACTTTCGCCAAGAAAAAAACAGTTGCGTTCTGACACAGTTTTCGCGAAAATTTCAACACTAAGCTTGTAATTTTGTGACAGAACAACTTCATTTACCCTTGCTCCTGCTAAATTGACAAGTAAAACACACTATCTCTGACAATGATTAAATTTCAGCTATAATCAGAATACCTGTATGTAGACAGTATTGTACTTTCCATTCAGCATTTTCTATTATTTTTGAAAGAGAAAAATGCCCGAGGAGTAACTCACGTAGATTGCTATAAAAAAATACATTGCTCTGGAACTTCTACATACCTGCATACTAAATCTAAGCCACCTGCAGAGCCATTGATAATCATCAACTCATCGCAGTTGACTTGAAATCCATAATTCTGAAGAATGAGTTGTATTACAAAAAACTTCTATGCTAATGAAATAGATCACTACCTAAACGATGCAATCTTCAAAATTTCATCATTTCCATAGTAAGGTTTCGGAAAGAAAAGGGAGTTACTATTGAAAAATAAATTTTTCGAAAGCAAAAACAAAATGTCAAATTAAAAACATAAAAAGAGCTTAAATTTACAAATACAGTGTTGTCATGTAGTTACATCATAGCTAATGTGGGGAATTGCCGAGAAAAAGAGCAAACCTAGACTTTTGACTTTGTGATAACGTGACACAATCAAAAAATTTGAAATATACGTAACTGCACTGCTATAGTTTCAAAATGGTGAAACGGATTGAAAAGAATTGCTTTACATATAAAAGATACCTCCGTTAAAAAGATGGCCAGATCTTCCCTGAATTCTTTGTATCCACAATTTTGCCCATAGAGATAGAACTTCGGATCATCTTCACTAAATTGGGTATGAGCAGCCTTGCGAATAAAGTCAATGCGATCAACGTTTAACTCAGGATACCCAAGTCTCAAATCAACGCATTCTGATGCAGGTGGGCAACGAGCTTGCGTGTAGTTGCTGCTTGGCATCTTTCAAATTTTCCTAAAAGAAAAAAAAATAGTCATAGATAAACGAATCCTACGATTACATTCAAAATTATGTTATCCTTAGTTAAAACAATTCATTTTGTGTACACAGACTAGAGCACACATAGAGATTGCAGGGAAATGCGAGTTTTCTTTGTTGCTACTCAGCACTCTGATTCTCTTGTGCTTGTTTCTGTAGGCTATGTCGGTGATGCTAAGAAGCTTTACCGTACCGATATACTTTGGGATTCAAATTTCAACTGCCTACGCGACAAATTTTAGTAAAGAACAGCTTTTCTATGCTTGAAACTGGGGAAATACGACTACAAATTCTATTTCCGCACAAAGTACAACTAATGCAGTGCCACTTCCCGTAGTGCATAAATTTGGTAAGAAATTGGATATAAACAGCTTTTGCAAGTTTCCTCAGCGAGGCACACGTAATTCTGCGTGAAACCCAAACTATAAAATTACTAAACTTTTCCTCCTCTTCTGTAAATTAAAATACGCATCATTTCAAAGGGATCGTAGCTTTTACTGAAACACTACGCATCATCGTCTCAAGTTGCATTTACTTTACGACACCTTAGCACGTACAATAAATACATGTTCTTAAGATGTTCCAACAGTTTGGCACAGTTTTTGAGCCCCGCTGGCCAATTGAGGGCACAGCAAATGTAGAAACGTTGCTGTGTGTGTTGCTTATCGACTTACGGAAACTATTGAGTTGTTCAAAATTTTTATTAGGAAGCGTACTTAATCGATTCAACCTGCAACAAGATATGAGGGTATTTCATGTATGAAAACTCTAGAGTTAAACTTTTACTCCTTTTTATTTTGAAGGTGCACCGTACGCTTTCCTCTAATTCATTTTGCTTCGTTTGGCTTGTTATAGTAAAGTTTGGCAATAGATGTCGAAACGTAGAGTCACATGGCTTTTTTCAAAAACTACTCGTGCTAAGTAGATGTCAATGTGCTCATTTCCTCATTCAGAATTGCAAAGTCTTTGGTGTAATGTGCACGATTGTTATGCGATTCTAGCAATGCAGATCGAAAAGTGTTCTTTGCTGTGGTACAATTTCAAAAACCTAATTTCACATGTTTTATGTAGTTTTATTGAATGTTTTCTAATTAACTAGAAAAAATGATGAAAAGAATTAATTAATGCATTCCTGTCACTTCTGTATGGCTTTTATGCGAATGTCTGGATCACAGCAAAAATATGGCTTATAATAACAGAAAGTTTGAATGGAGGTTTAGACATAAAAAAGCTAGTCAAAATGCATTTAATGGAATGGGGAGTAGAGCAAGTTGTTGCAATCGGAAGTTAACGCGGATCCAGAAATCTTATTGCTCGGAAGCAACCTTAAAACAAACACCTAAGTTATTAAATTTTAAAAGAACTATAAAGCGTTATATCCGTTGAGAAAAAACTAAATATAACTTTAAAATTTGTAATGAACTCTGCCTATGCTTCGTACACGTGAAAGATAACTGCAAATCACTTAACGAGAGAATACGAAAAGTTCACACAACGAAATTAAAATGAAAAAAGAATTAAAACCTCTTAGGTTATCATAAATTCTTTAAAGAGCAAAAAAAAGCTTAATTTCTGAGTAGGAATAACTGATGCTAGTTATCATTTGCTTTCGAGCGATAGGATTTCTGAAACCGCGTTAAGTACCGGGTATATCAATAACTACAACAACAATAAGAATAATAATCAATTGTGTTTCTTCATAATCGTTTACCTGTTGTTAACTTCTGTTACATTTACGATCTGGAATTGCTACCGCAATCATTGCTTTCCCTGGTGTGCTGTTTGTGCCTAAATTTGTGTGAGCACATCACAAGCAATAAAAGCGTTTTATTTTGATAAAATTGTAACCTTTGATTTAAACATTTTTTATCTTCATCCGCATTATGAAACCTACTAATACATGAAGCATTAATTTTAATGATGCCAGAAGCAAAAGGAAGTGGTAACGCGTTGTACATATCCGATACCTTTTACTTGAAGGCGATATTACACGAGGATGCCAGCGTCTAGAAAATCAGCAATACAAGGCCAATCACTTTTTATATCAGTAATAAAATAGAGTATTGGACATTATTCAAATGGACAGGTATCAGGACTGAACGCACTAAATACAAAAAACCAAGGGATGTCAAAGGATTTGTGTCAGATAAAATCAGTGTTAGTGTTGTTGTATAAAAGGCCTGTCCAAAACTGTTAAATCACTTTTATTCGGAATTGTTATAAAATGTGCCATTGCAATGTATTTTTTATTCATTATTTGTGCTTCAGAAACATTATGTTGTTTGGAACCCAAAATTTGCGACCCTTATTGATAATTACTGGAGGAGAGCTGATATGCGCCGACGCTTAGCGTCAGCGAATTACGAAAATTAAACAGGGAAAGCAAAGACTCAAAGAGCACAACAAAGTATTAGACGAAAGAAATGAAGAGATGACTCAAAAGATGGATTGTGGTATCCTTTGACAGACAGAAATAATTAATCTTTCTTTGTCATTATTATGATGATTAGTAGCGTAGATATTATTCTGCGTAGATGATTTATTCCTTTCCTACTTTTGATATTGTGAGTGATTTTAAAGTGCGGTTGGCTTTCACATATAGAGAGCGTAGGCGGAGCTCTTAAAAATTATTCAATCTTTTTTTAAACATTTGCACGAGGGCGATTTAATAGTCTTTTGATTTTTCAAGTCTAGGACATAACAATTACAACTTCTGGATGATCATTTCTCAAATGCGGCATGAGTATGGTGTAATACTAAAGCTAGTGGTTATTCATGCTTTCCTTTTATTTTCCTCGAAGTCTGCTCATGTATGAGCTCTGGCAAAGCCAGAACATGAGACAAATCACATACAATGTAAAGATCAAAATGGTTTAGATTAGCTGCAAAGCTAAAAGATAGAGTTGTTGCGGATTCTACATTTATTGACAACTCTTGTAGTTCTTACAATCTTTCTGTAGGCGTTTGCCAGTCGTATTTTACTTCGACTCTGGCTACACATTAATTCTTAACATTTTTACTGAGTTTTCATTTTGAGAACATGTATATTATACGACTTTGCTGTAGC
>JADAQX010001161.1:0-12672 GCA_015476325.1 Cardiosporidium cionae | reverse complement strand
GAAGAGAAGGAGGGAGAGTGAAGAGAAGGGGGGAGAGTGAAGAGAAGGAGGGAGATGCCAGAAATAGGGTGAAATTGAGAGGGAATAAAAAGAGATAAAGAGACATAAAGAGGAGAAAATGTGTAAAGATAAGAAAACCAATGCAGGGAAAATAATGTGAAAAAGAAAGTAGAAGGAATGCAATTAATACTAAAATAATAAACCCAAAGAGCATCTTTCTTCACATATAACCCTAAAACGTCCGCCTCTATAACAAAATACATTTTGCCTAGAAGAGAAGCTAACTATAATCCAGAATGTTTAAATAGATGATATTTTTCTACATAAATAAAGCCATTCTTGTCGTTTTTTTCAATTCTATTTTCTCTTTTCTTCTTCTCTCTCTCCCTCACTCCCTCTCCCTCATTCCCCCTTCCTCTCTCCCTCACTCCCCCCTCCCTCTCCCTCATTCCCCCTTCCTCTCTCCCTCATTCCCCCCTCCCTCTCTCTCTCCCTCACTCCCCCCTCCCTCTCCCTCATTCCCCTTCCTCTCTTCCCACCTCACTCCCCCTTCCAAAAACCATGAATCCCTCCTCATCTTAAAATAAAATAATACATACATCATCCCATTCATAGAAATCATTTGGGCAGATTTGTGTAGTAAAATATTCGATAGTGACGGAAGTAAATACTCTGGAAAGTTGAACAATCAATTTATGAAAGATGATACGTTTTAGTGGAGTAACATATTTTGCATTGGATGTATTTTCCAATTGTTTCAACAAAGGTTGACATTCCGAGCTTTAAAAACAAAACAAAAAAAGAAAAATAATAAATTTAAAAAGAGAAAAAAAAATGAAAAACTCGTATTAAACCTTTTTTTTTTTAAAAAAAAAAAACATTGTAGGACATTTTTTTATAAAACAAAAATATATATATATACATGTATATAAAAATATAAATAAAAAAAGTAATAAAACCTAATCTCACCAGAGTTTTAAAGGTGTAAATTCCGTTTCTAATAATGCATACAATTTTTGGCATACATCCGAACTACGACTTAAAATATCTCTATGAGAAAGAGCATATTTTAAAATATCTCGAGAAGGAATTGTAGGATGACCCAGAAGTGTGGTCATCTTTTTCTGATTTTCTAAAGTACTAACGGAATCTATATCTAATTCATCATGCCTTTTCCCTCTGAAAAAATTTAAAAAAAGAATTTTTTTTCTTCTTCTTTCAATATACAACAGGTGTATATATACTCTATATATATAAATTAAAAGTATATATACACACTCTCTCTCTCTCTCTCTCTATAAATTTAAAGTGTATATACACACACTCTCTCTCTATAAATTAAAAGTATATATACACTCTCTCTCTCTCTCTCTATAAATTTAAAGTGTATATACACACACTCTCTCTCTATAAATTAAAAGTATATATACACTCTCTCTTTCTTTCTATAAAATAAAAGTGTATATACACACACTCTCTCTCTATAAATTAAAAGTATATATACACTCTCTCTCTCTTTCTATAAATTAAAAGTATATTTACACACACTCTCTCTATAAAATAAAAGTATATATACCCTAAATTCGTAGGAATAGATAATACTGCTAAAACAGCTGTATTACATAATCCTTCAAGATCAGCTGCTTCCACATTTTTCTTAAAATTTTTCACGTGAAGTAAATATTTAATCCATGCCAATGCATGAAATAAAAAATTATCCGATACCCAAAAAATCTGCATACAAAAAAAAAATGTTTTTTCATAGACGATATATATTTTTATTATTAATCAAGATATATAGATATCAAACTATTTTTATTATTAATCAAGATATATAGATATCAAACTATTTTTATTATTTATCAAGATATATAGATATCAAACTATTCCTCTCTCCAAAAAATATATATAAGAAGAATCCTGTTATATATATCCTTATAAAAACAACATAAGGCTAACCATGGCAAGTTTTTCATAGTATATTGCCAGCCATTTAAGAAGTTTTTCACGTAGCTTATGTAGAGGATCCGCTTTAAGACGAAAAGATTTCATAAATAATTCATGAATTCCAAGAAAACAAATATCTTCAGCTGTATTTGCAGATTCTCGCCATAATCCCAACTCTGAAGCAACATTTAATTGAGCAATTCGAGTTTCTAAATGTAACTCAGGACGAAGGAGAGCTTCACTTTCTTGTTTGGATTTATCTGAGAAAAGAAGAAGAGGTGTAGACAAAAAAAGAGAAAAACTTAGTAGAACGCTGTTGGAAATGTAAAAGAAGAAAAGAAGAGGAAAAAAGGTATAGAAAAGAAGAAAAAGAGTAGAAAAGAAAAGGTGTAGAAAAAAAAAGAGAAGAAAAAAATTAGTAAAACTAAGTTGAAAATGTAAAAGAAGAAGAAAAGAAGAAATGTAGAAGAAAAAATTAAAACACTGATAAAAAAATGTAAGCACCTTATTTAATAAAAAAAAAGGAAATTTGCAATTTTTTGTCAAAAACATAGGCATTTTATACATAGCGTATACACAGATTTCAATAGGAAGAAAACAAAAACTCTAAAAGTTTCCTAATTTTCTTTCTTCTTCTCTTTCAAAAAAAAACATAGAGAGGCTTTTATAGTACACCTATAAACTTCCTCTTTACTCTTTTATTAAGAGTTTCTCTATCCTCTCACACAACTGTACGTACATTTCAATAAAAGTGTATAATTTTGACGTAAACCATCACAAAGACGTTTGAATTCCATTGGCCGTTCATTCTCATTGCAGAAATAGCAAGCACGACGAGCTGTTTCATGATAGAGTTTCTCCATCTTAGGTGAAAATTTTAATATATCCATGATCATTTTATACGTTTCCCATACAAATCGGAGAGGTGTATGGATAGCACGAGCTGCAGGATCTCGTACATCTATTTGTAGAGTACAAAGAATCAAAGATTCTGGACTTTCTTCTGCTTCTAAATCGCCTTCAATATCACCTTTTTCCTATTTAAAAATTTTTTTTAAAAATAAATACATGTAGGAAGAAAGGAGGGAGGAGGAAATGGAGGGGGGAGGGAGGCGGAGAAAAGAATGAGAGGAAGGAAGCGAAAAAGATGAGAGGAAGGAAGCGAAAAGGATGAGAGGAAGGAGGAGAAAAGAATGAGAGGAAAGAGGAGAAAAAGATTACTATAGATGAAATTAGAAAAAAAGAATGTAAAAAAGAATATCAACGAAAAAGAAAAATCAACCAAACAAAAAAATATAAAGAAAATTATAATAGAAATCGAACAAAAGAGAAACTAAAAAAAACAAAAGAGAAAATATAAAACACTGCACTTTTAAAAAAATCCACTTTAAACTGTTTAATTTTTTAACACATCGTCTGTACAAGAATTTCACAACTAGAAATGCAAATTTGAATACATTTCTTTAAAAAAAAATAGAAAGTTGAATACATCCTCCTAATTTACCATTTCCTTATTTCCAATGGTCAATTTGGCTGCCTTTAATCTGCCTTCAGCACGATCACGCAATTCTGTAATTACTTTTCCAAGAGAAGCAATATTAGAATGATGACTAATTGTACGATATTGATATAATCCATCACGTACATATTTTAACTTTTCCTTCTCAACACAAAATTGCACAAAACGCATCATTACTTGTTCCTTGACACTATCCCATCCTTGAGCACTAAAAAAATATTAAAAAAATATAGAAAAAAGTAGAAATAGTATAGAAAGGAAAAAAATTTTTTTTTTGAAGGGGGAGGAAATAGAAAATGTGTAATTTCAAATATATACATTTTTAATACTCATAAGGCAATAATACATAGTTAGCTAACAAAAGAAAATTTTTTTTTTAAAGCTATGCATTTGTAAGAATTCCATTTTTGTTATAAAAAAAACAAACGGAGAAATAAGTAAAAATAAAAAATAAAAGATATAAAAAGCATTTCAGAGAATACTGTTTATAGGTGAAATAAAAATTTTGGTAATTCTATCCTTTTTTTAAAAAGTTCTTCCCCCCCAACATATACATATATATATAGATATATATATCTGCTCATTTTTTATTTCGTAAAATGTATGAACCTTTTCTTCTCAATATATAGATATATATATATAATGTAGAAGTAGACTATTAGAAGATGAAAAAAATGTCATTTTTCAAATATTAAAATTGACAATTCAAGAGATATATATATAATCTTACCGAAAACGGTTGTTCATAATCGTGGAGTATAAGACATGGAGAGCCGCTGTTTCATTTCCAATATCTTGAAGCTCCCTTGCGCGCTTAAGCGCATTTTCAACTTTTTGAAAGGTTAACATATTGAGAGGTTTTACTAATAACTATAGTCTATGCTTCCATTCTGAGAAACCGCAGAAATAGAAAAACACATAGAATTCATTATAGAAGAAAAAATATTTCATATTGAAGAGAAGGTATGGAAAATGCAAGCAACAAAGAGATGAAGATATGTGGTTATAGGATTGAAGAAATTTCCTCAATATAAAAGATTCTTTCTTGTGAAATATGAACTACTTTGGAATGTAGGATCAACAAATAAAACTACTGAAACATAGCGAATAGCGAAACGTCCTGTGCAATCATTTTTCTCTTTGAAAGTACATGCGAAAAAAATAACAAAGGAACAGAATAACTGATAGCTGGGAGGACGACACTTACTTTGCAGAATGTATACTTGACAGAACGATTACAAAAATCAGAAACACGTAATAATTGAACGAAAAATATAAAAAAGTAGAGGAAAACTGACAAGGAAGTACCATACTCCGAAACACGACAAGACACTTTAGAACAAACACCCTGTAGGGGCTTGTTATCCATCAAAGTTCACATAAATTATTGCTTAGCATAGAGCTACCGCAAATGAAACAATTTTCAAGAGAGATTTGAAATAGAATCAAAATAAAGCACCAAAGTGACATGAAGATGACGAGAATCGCTTACACTGCAGGTGATTCTAGTTAGGCAGGTTGGAGAGGTTGCCGCGGAATTAAGAAGAGAAAGTTTTGCGTCCGCCCAAAATGAGCATAAAGATAGATAGAAATAGATTGAAGAATCTCTACCCAAAAAAAGAAGCAGATGGAAAAGAAAGAACAAGAAGAAATAAGACCTTGATGAAAGGAGTACAAATTTGGTTAACAGTGATATCACACACACCGTAGCATAATGGACTCTGCTCCACAGAATGGGGGAAGCAACACAGTCGCTTGCACGAAATTATGGAAAGAAAAATGAAAACTCACGGAAGAAAATCGCCGTGTAGCCTCTCGTCCACAAAAGAATTGAATAAGTTGAAAAATCCTGTTGGGTTAACTTTCCTGCTACTCCCCTTTCGGCTTGTGTTCGTACTATTTTATTGTACGAGTTCTCTTTTGTTTGACCAAACTTTTGTATCTCACCTAAATTTCTTTTTTTGTTATTAAATTTCATAGAAACAACTTTGTTAATTGAATTGTTAAAGTCATGCAACATACATTCACAACAATATATTTACTGCATAACGCAATGTGTATCGAAGGTCAAAAATGTAGGTGAAAAGATGAAGAGGCTAACAGGAAGAAACGACATATTTTTTTTGAAAAGTGATACAAAAGCAAACGGCTTAGACAATTTTTCGTCAGTCATGAAAGGATTGAAGGTTCCTCTTCTTATCAAATATACATTACACTCTTTTGCGTAAAAAAAAGTTTCCTTAGTGGTGTATTGCTACGTGATCTGGATGCATTGTTGAGCAAAAACATTGCTCGTTACTTGTTAATTGTTACAAAGGACAATCTAAGTAGTTACAAGAAAATTAATTTGTTCAAGAGTACCGAAAATTCGTACATATTACATTC
This sequence comes from Cardiosporidium cionae, assembly GCA_015476325.1. NCBI lineage: Eukaryota > Apicomplexa > Aconoidasida > Nephromycida > Cardiosporidium > Cardiosporidium cionae. The sequence goes on along the minus strand of JADAQX010001161.1, from coordinate 6,821 downwards.
AGGAAAGAAAATATGAATTGTATTTCCCGTACGTTGACATATTCTAGCAGATTGGATTTGATAAACGCTACTCGAAGCAGAAAAAAGAGATTTTTTTATCGATGCTAAAAATATGAAAAGAAAATTTGATAGCATCGTCATTTTTACATCTAACGAGACCATATCTACATTTAATGTTATTACATTAACACGAATCATTGGTTAGAACTAAAGCGTGTGCTATATAGTTTGTAATATTTGTAGTTTGTACTACTCATTATGTTTTTAACGCAGGTATCACTGCCTTTTCATTTTGACGTTGTTGTAGAATTATGGGTCAATAGCTTCCATTAAGGCTAAATTATCTTGAATGAGCCTTATTTTCCATTGTTAAACAACGGCAGTCAATGAAAATATCAATTTTAAAAGTTCTCATGCTTTATTCATTAATATTGATTTTTGTAAAGCAGATGAAAAATTGGGTTTAAAATTGTGTTTGTTTTCCAATTTTGAAATAATCTATTGATAATTCTCCGCAATCATAAAAGTAAAATTTAATCTTCTTGTTTGCAATTGATACAGAAACGGCTTTGTAATTTGCACCAAATTTTTATGACAATGTTCAGTATTCATTTGATTGTTCATCGTTTAAACTTTTAAGGTAAGACTTTGATAGTTCTTTTCAAAAAGTAGCTAGCTATCTGATTCTCTTGAAGCATGTCTCATCGGTTTCAGGTAGCATGCATAATCTCAAGTGAAATGTGACCGACTATGAGCATATCCCTTTCTTGGTAGTGTGTAGAAAACCACGTCATTCATTTTCCTCGAGGTTGTAATAGTTTTGGTAGTTCAGCTATCTCAGCCCTAAAATTTGCTGCTTGAATTGCTTTAATCATCGCTTTCGACGACGGCGATATTTCAATATAGCTTGTTGTTGCGCGATTGCTTGCAATATTTAAAAATCTGTTTTCAAGTAGACACGACTGTGCTAAATAATGCTCACTTTCTATGAAATGGCCCTGGAAAACGCTATCGAATTTTTTTCCACACGTATATCGGAAGTATATCTGATATACCTGGAAGCTAACGCAGATCCAGAAACCCTATTGTTCGAAAGCAAACATAAAATTAGCTAACCTAAGATAAGTCAATTTAAAGAAAGTTAGCGCTGAAGTCAATTTATGAGGAAGTAAAGTATCTACATAATTTTTAATGAGTTCCCCAAACGGTCCTTAGTCGTGAAATCCAACCGCAAATCACTAAGCAGAAGAAAACCAAACGTTTCACACAACGTAACCAAAAAGGAAAAAGTAAAAGTAAAACTTGTATTCAAATATCTATTTGATGATAACAGGGGATAAAATCAACGTAGAAATCATCCAATTAAAAAAGCAATAGCAATTCTAAGAAGAAAATTAATTGTAAGAATAATAATAATAATCGTCCACTAAAATTGTCTGGGTACATCAGTACCAACCTTCGCCTATTTTGTGTGGGATTACAGACAATTCGCATACACCTCAGTAATGGTATCAATTTATAACAACCGATGCACCATTAGTTTTGGTCAAAGTAAGCGATTCTGTAAAGTATACCCGCTTTGAAGGTGAATAATCAAAAACTAATAAAATATTCTTATTCATTTCAAGGATTAAAGGGGAGAAAATTGAAGTTTTGAAAAACCAAAGAAAAGAAGAGTATACGTTTGCGGAGAGCACATCTTCAAAGATCATTGCAAAAAAAGAAAATAAAAGGTAGACAAACATTTCTTGTAAAGTTAAGTTAAAACAGCTTTTACTGTACACGGGAATTTTAACGACACTACAAGTAAATGCGATATTATTTTCCAATAGAGAATAGCGCTTGGATAAACAAAGCTGAATACTAATTGTACCTTCGAGTAAAATGGTTTAGTGCAAAAGGAAGAGAAACAAATATTACCGATTTAATGTTTATGCATAGATACGAGGAAGTAGTTTTTTTAAATTTTTGTGGCACAGCATCAATTCGTATCTTCTATAGTTACAGCCCGTGATAACGCAACGAGAAGCAGATTTACTTGCAGGTGGATTCACTTCTTTCGTTAAATTCAAATTCTATAGTAATATTAGTATCACAAATATTTGAAACAGATGTCATACTACTAGATTTATATTTCGCTTTATTCAAATTGTATATCATTGAAGGTAATTTGTTAATTGTTGAAGCGAAGAAGTGTTTTACAACTCTCTAATCCAACCTTATAGCTTTCAGTGACAGCGTTGGAATTATTGACGAATGTAATTGTGGCCAAACTACTGGCTACACAAAGAATACAAAAATAATCCTAAAAAATCCCGTTACTAGTTTCATTGGACAACATTCTTTTGTGTACTGTCTCCTAAAAATAACATTTCAATAACATTGACTTTTGCTTAGAGCAAAGTAGATTTGGCTGCGCTTTGCCCTAATACAGTAAAAAGAACCAACCGGTTCGACACAGCCGAAGGCAATAAGCTCGGCTTGTGAAGTGAAAAAATCAATTTCAGGTACTCAATATTTTTGACCTGAATAATCACCCGAGTTTCCAGTAAGCAATATAGAACTATCAGGAGGCTGTTCATTGGTACTATTCTATTTCATTAAATTTTTTCTTACCTTTTTTGTGCTCTTTTTGGATGATGGTCTTATCAAAAACAGTTTGTTTCGTTCACTTCGCTTAGCTTTTGGCCTCGTTTTCTCAAAAGGCTGTTGTAAAAAAAATGGCGACTTTTGAACAATGTGAAGCAAATACTAAGAAAAGCGTTTCTGATTCCACTTTCAGAAAAATGAAGAAGTGGAAGTCATTTATTGAAGAGAGTGACAACATTGATTGGCAACCAGACAATCCCTCTTTCTCTGTTCCCCAATCTAACGAGAATTCTACCGTCGCAACAACATCGAAAGAATCAGATGCAGATATTTCAGGTTCTTCCTCTGAAGAGGAGGAAGTATCAGAATCTTCTGATACGGAAGGGCTTAAAAGAAGTGTTGGAAACACTTCCAAAGGTTTCGCATCAGGTAGGGGTTTTACTTCGTTGTGATTCAATTTTTCGGCCAAACGTTGCATTGCAAATGTAGTTCCTATTTCGACTAACTTCTTTGGCAAAGCGCTAAATGCCTTATTTCTGTTTAAGTGATGAGGATTTTGTTTTGTAATTTAGTCTAAGATGAGATGCTTTACACAAGCGCATACATGTTTTTAAATTCAGCTTTTCGTTCAATTATGGAGCGACCCGTATCTAAGGTTAAGGTAAGGGATATATATATCTGTGTTTGTTTTCTTTTAAGTCTGCCACGTGCTTGAATTCCACCTCTCATTGCTCATTTTTTTGGTTGCCTGTGAAAATTTTTTATCATAGCTATAACATGGGATGAAGTTGCTTGTTCTCTGCTCTTGCAAATTGTCGTGCTATTAATTTTTTTAGAATATAGAGCGGTTGTATATGCTGTTTTAAGAACACTTATGTTTTCTTTTCTTTCTATAATGTATACACCTATTCTCCAGAGCCATCCTATTCTCATAGAACAGCCTGAAGTTGCTCGTTCAATAGCTGAAAAAAAAAGTGAAGAGCAAAGGAAGAAATCCATAATTATTGTAAGTATTTTGTAAAAAGTTGCATTCTAGTTTAATGGTATCTTTTTTGAACTAAATTAACTATGTTTCTGTGATGGGTATGTACTGTGTGCCTGCCCTGCTTTTCTATTTTTAAAAGGCTTGTCTTGAGAATGAAATTCGAAACCGAGTTTAAGATTTTACGTGTGGAGCACAGCAAAGAAAATACCTCTCTTTATGCGTAATTGAAAGAAAACTATTTTTTTTCCTCTCGTTAGGAAATTCACCGCAATGAAAAAAATATATACAATTTTGCGCGATGTTCCGTGAGGTGTATGTACATTGCGCTACTTCCCCATCTACAACTTTATGAGTGAATTTTTTTTTGCCTTATTTCATCTCTATAACTATTTGGTTGCTTCAAAATGCGTATATATGTTTCCCAATTAGTATTAATTACTTCACTCTATTCGTTTTGGAAATAAAATGATTTTATAAAATTTGGATTTTGGCCTCCAAAGGAGAGGACATCAAAAAAATTTTTATAGTTAGCGCATTTTGAATCATTCTCTTGGCCACACATTTTTTGTTCATACAGAAACGTCGACAACAAAGAGATATCCCTCATATCTTTCCTGATGTTTTAAAGAAAGATAATGAGCGGCGCTTAAAGAAAATTGCAAATCGTGGGGGTACGTACAGCAAAAAATTAATTAAAAAACATTTTTTTTTCTTGGGAAGATTGGCACTGTATATACAACACTAGCTATCTACTTTGAAAAATCCTAAATTCTAACAAACTGTTTTTTTTTCCCTTTCTGTGAAATTCTTCTTTTTACAGTATTCATGTATGTATGTGAGATTCAAAAAGAAAAAACATTCCCACTTTTTTATTGTGTTAAAATTTTTTTTTTATATCGATTTAAATTTATATATATATTTTTTTTGTATCTATCTAAATTTATATATATATCTATTTTTTTGGGTTATCACTATGTATATGGAGTTCAATTTTTTTGTGATTTATTACAGTGCTGAAACTCTTTAATGCTCTCATTGAATTTCGTAGAAGCCATCTTAGCACTTCAGAGGGAAAAAATACAAAATTACGAAGAAACAAACGTGTGAAGAAGGCAATAGGTGGAAATTAAAAAATAATTTTTGAAGGAAAGAGAGAGTAGAGAAGGAACGAGAGAGTAGAGAAAGAAAGAATAGAGAAAGAGAGAGAGAAGTAGCAGTTGTAAAATGTCTATCATTGAAAACTATATTAAATTAATATATATATATAAAAGAGAGAGAGAAAGAGAAGGGGATTTGCCTCGTTATAAAGTATAAAAAGAGTGAGAATATGTACCATTTTTATACCCATGATTAAATATGAATGATGGGTATATATATTATCTAATATGGAATTGGGATAAGGGGGGAAAAAGGAAAGGCAATAACAAAAAAAGATGCAGTGGGTTTTATAACAAAAAGGAAATAATAGAGAGATTTCTGTTCTAAAAAAAGAAAAATTTCAGAATATTCCATATACAAGCAAGAAGAAAGGAAGGATTTTTTTTCTTTTTTCCTTCCCTCCTCCTTGTCAATATATATATATTTCTCCCCCTCCCCCTTCCCTCTCTTTTCAATTTATATATATGTCTCTCCCCTCCTCTTTCTTCTCAATATATATATATTTCTCCCCCTCCCCCCTCCTCTTTCTTTTCTTTTCTCCCCCCTCTCCTCTCCCTTCTTCTTCTTTTCAATATATATATATTTTGTCTGTACTTCCTTTTGTGTATTTTATTATTTTTTTTTCTTTTCTTAGTGGCTGAAGATGAAGAAAGTAAGAAGCAATTTCTTAAACTTCTCAAGAAATAAAAATAATATCAAAAGAATTTTCTTCTATTTTAAAAAAGAAGAGAAACAAAAAAATATTCTTTAAACCATTTTTATTTTTTTTCTTAACAACGAAGTGAAATGTATTAATAGTATACAAACTCCTTGTTATAGCTCACCCTATTTCTAATTCAATTTTTATTAAAAATTTTTTTTTTTTTTTTTTATTATAAAAAAAAAAACAACTTTATATTATTCTTTATATATATGTCTCAAAGACTTTAGTTTCTAATTCCTTTTAATAAATAAAAAGAATAGTTATATAACGTATGTTTCACAGAGAATGTGAATATGAGGTTTCTATTTGAAAAAGAAAAATTGTAAAATATAGAAAAGTTTTTAAAAAAATAATTTCAAGGATGAAAAAGGAAAAATAAATATATACACTATTAAAAGAAATTATTTAATAAAAAGTAAATTAGTTTTATAATTATAAAATAAAAAGCGTTTATAGAATACCTTTTGATATTTTTATTTTTTTACTATAAATATAATCATCAAATAAAAGGAGGAACATAGAAATAGCTAAAGAGAGGAAATGAATTTTTTTTTTTTAATTAAGAAATAAAAGAAAAAGAGACTATTTGTATCTTTTCTACACTAGTTTAAGCAAAAAAAAATAAAGTTTTTCTATTTTATTTTATTTTTATTTTTTTCATGGCTTTTGATATATTTATATATATATAGTATTAAGAAAATGATAGAGCTTTTAGAATTTACTCTTCAGTTGTTCAGAAACTATTTTTTTTAATAATACTATAACTTAATGAAACATTTTTTTTTTTGTATGAGTTCTATTTATGTGTTGGGTGATGAAGGACGAGAGGATGAACTGGAAGGAGGAAGAAGAGGAGGAGGAGGAGGAGGAGGAGAAGAAGAATGCGGTGGAAGAGAGGTATCAGGAGAATTTTCTCCTCTTTTAAAAGGAAATGTAACAAAACCAATAAATCCTGTTCTACAAATTGGACAACGTTCTTGTCGTAAAGATTGCAAACAGTCAAAACAAGATAAACAATGTCTGTAAAAATAAAATATATACACTCGGTTGAGAGAAGAAGAAGAAAAAAAAAGAGGGAGAGAAAGAGAGAGGGAGAAAGAGAGAGGGAGAGAGAAAGAAAGAGAAAGAGAGAGGGAGAGAGAGAGGGAGAGAGAGAGAAAGAAAGAGAAAGAGAGAGGGAGAGAGAGAGGGAGAGAAAGAGGAGGAGAGAAAGAGGGAGAGAAAGAGAGAGGGAGAGAGAGAAAGAGAGAGGGAGAGAGAGAAAGAGAGAGAGAGAGGGAGAGAGAGAAAGAGGAGGAGAGAAAGAGGGAGAGAAAGAGGAGGAGAGAAAGAGGGAGAGAAAGAGGAGGAGAGAAAGAGGGAGAGAAAGAGGAGGAGAGAAAGAGG
>JADAQX010000237.1:0-63480 GCA_015476325.1 Cardiosporidium cionae | reverse complement strand
AAAAAAAAAAAAAAAAAAAACTAATTATAATAAAAAAAAAATAATTATAATAAAAAAAAATAATAATTATAATAAAATAAAAAAATAAATAATAATAATTATAATAAAAAAAAAATAAATAATAATAATTATAATAAAATAAAAAAATTATTATAATAAAAAAAAAAAAATATAAACATTACCGGTAAATATTCTTTCAAATCAAGTCCACAAAATGGACAAAGAGTGGAAGTGAGTGCATTTATTTGTTTGTGACGTTGATCTTTCCATAAATAATCCAAAACAATGACTGGATTCTTTAATAATTTTTCAACATAAGTAAGTCTATAATTTATGAGAGAACTAAATTCAAGAAAAGAAAGAGAATTGGATTGAATGAGAGATTCTAAAGAGTTAGATAATCCTTTTTGTTGCCTCCAACGATTTAACAAGACTAAAAAGCAATGCTTTTGAAACTCATAAATCTTCAAAATATCCACTAATATGATAAAAAACACACACATATATAAAAAAAATTAACAGTATTAAAAAAAACTTTAAAATAATTATTAAAAAAATTCATTTTTTTCTACTCTAGAGAGAAAGAAAAAGAAGTAAGCAGTTGTTTTTTATCAAATAAAAAGAGTATAGATAGTAGAAAAGAAAGGATTGCATTTCTTTTTGAAATATCATTTATATAGGCGTGGTCTTCCTTTATTATAAAACTATTTCTATCATTTAAATACCACATGGACTACACCTTTCACCCCATAAAAACAATAAACAAATTAAAATTAGAGTCAAACTATCTCTCTGCCTGGAAATGTGTGGAATTCTTCAGCCAAATTTTCATTAGAAGCATTCGCCGTCGTATTCTCTGTAAATTTCATATCAAAGATATAAGCAAGATAAGCTCTCAATTGTGGAAGAGATTGAGGTTTGAAATTTCCAAATAAAGCCTTGTCTATAGCCATCAGCATAGCCCAATAACCCAATGTGTTGGAATTTCTCAAAAAGAGAGAGAGGAGAGTATTCCAGCAATAACGTAAAGTGGAGAAGGGAGAATAATATAAAGAATTGAAAGAAATATTCAAAAGTTGCGATTGAACAGCAGAATCAATGGGAATAGACATATCTTTCGCTGATGAAACAGTATACAAAAAAAAAAAAAGGGTAGATGAAGAGAAGAGGAGAGAGATTAGAGGATAAAATAAAAAAGTAAGAGAGATTAGAGGATAAAATAAAAAAGTAAGAGAGATTAGAGGATAGAATAAAAGTTAATACATGAAATGAAAAAATAAAAATGAAATAAAAAGAAATACATTAAGATGAGAAAGAAAGAGAAATGCATGGATAGAAAATCTGCGTTTCTACATATTTTTTTAGAATGCGAAAAAAAGTATAAAAACGTCTCTTTTTTATTTTTTTGATTTTCCTTCTCTAATCGTATAAAAAGATATATAAAAAACCCAAAAAAATGCATCTGAGAGACTCTTTTTTATTTCAAAAAAAGTTTCAGATTCTCTTCTTTTTTTTAAAAAGGTGTATGTACACCGTGTAACCGGGTGAATTTTTATTTAATTTTCTCTCCCTTTTGTTATACTTTCTCTTCTCTCATTCTTTTACAAAAACTCTATTACATCTCCTCTCACTCTATACACCTCCTTTAAAATCCTTTCATCTCCATTCATTTTTACCTTGTTTTATTAAAAATCCAGAAGAATTTCCTGATAAAAGAAGAGTGAAGGCATCTACTACAGAAGTTGTAAATGCAGCACTCATAGAAGTATCTTTTGAGGCATCTAAAGGAAGAGATGGAGGTTGCATTCTTACAGTTTGTACCCACTAAAAACAAAACAAAAAACGTTATTAAAGAAATTCCCTTCAAAACAAAAAGAAGATTTTAAAGGCTACTTACTCTACTGCGTATTTAACTCTCTATGAGTAGAAGAAAAAATTTATTAGGAATTTAAAATTTCCTTCCTTGTCTAGATCCCCTTTGGGTGTTCTACTTTCATTTCCTTTGAACACAATTCATTAAATTATTATTAAAAAAATAAAAAGATGAGAAAATATTAAAAAAAAACTTATTTTTTCCATCCTTACTTCCTCATTGAAGTATTTTTTGAAACATATCAAAAACGCAAAATATATATTTTCTTACCTGCAATAACTTCTCCATATAATGTTTTGGAGGTGCAACAAACTCAAAATCTACATCTTTTTGGAAAGAAATAATAACCTCTCGAAACATTGCTACTTTCTCCTCCTCTCTTACAGAGAGAGCTTCACGAATAACCTTCAGTTTAACACAAGGAGAAGCTGTCATGCCTAAGACACGTGGACGATGAGAAATCTACAGCAGAGAAATTTGAAAGGAGTATATTTTTAGGAAAACTATTTAATATAGTAGAAGCATGCATGAAAAAAAATGGGGGAAGAGAAAACTCTGTAGGATAACAGAGAGAGAAATATGACAATAAAAAGAGAGAGAGAGATCACAAAGTGAGAGGAAATTTGAAGCGCAAAGAGTAAGAAATATGACAAAAAAGGGAGAGAGAGAGATCACAAAGTGAGAGGAAATTTGAAGCTCTATAGAGTGTAAACACAGAGGATGTAAAGACAGACAATCAACAAAACAGTTAAAAACACATCGAATCAAGTATAAAAAAAGCATTTCGTTAATTTCAGTAGAAATACACACTGTGAGATTATACCTCTTTATATTTTTCTAAGCAAACAAGAAAGATACTGTAAAAGCACCGCTGTAAAGTTTTAAACTCCCTTACAGAGATGATGAAAATAGTAGGAGGATTAAAGAAGAGCTAAAAAAACAAATTGCAATTTTTTTTTCTTTCCATTTAAAACCTGAGTGTATCTACTTACAATAGAAGCTCTGCACTACGCATAGGAACTCTCCACCCTTCCTTAGCTATTTTTATAATAGTAGATTTCTTCCTTTTCCATTATCGTCGCTTTACACATCCTGAATGCTTCTTTAATCTCCATACCAACTCTGTACTCTCCATGATGAGACAGTCTGTCTATACTACTACTTCTCTCTCTCTATCTTTCTTTTTTTTTCGGTAATCCTCCTAACTGCTTCCTTTTTCATGTTAACAAACCGATGTTCGAGGATGAAAATTGCTCACAATACGTGCATATAAATCATTTTGATGATAATGATGTGCCTCATCCAAAACAAGGAGAGCAATACTCTCGTAGCGGATGTACGCATGGATTAGCCAGCGATTGAGAATGGCAGGGGTGATTACAAACACGCGTGGCAATTCGCTGTAATTCCATACACCTTCTGCATCCGTGAAATCGTGATGCATGGCTTCTTCCAGGGGATGTGGCTCGTTTGAAGACCCATGAGATGGCGGAGAGGAAGAGAAGCCCTGATTGGATAGAGGCATCCCTCCCAATAGGGGGGAACCCGGGGCTGTATTTTCTTTGCTCCTATGACTGACGCCATACTGAGACGTATAAAGGTGCTGTTGCTCTTCCACATACTGCTTAAATACATCCAGACGATTTTGCAAGCACACAAAATGCGATCGCTGCTGCCAATTCCATCCATCGGGACAATCGCTCAACGTAGCTCCGTGAACGCAATGCACGGGCGTGCTAGCGAGGGTGCTGGAAAATGTACGTGCGTGTTGAAAAGCAAGAGGTTGTTTGGGAACCACTATAAAAACCAGCTTATGCAGACATTCCTGGCGACCGAGAAACTCTGAAATAATTTTTGCGGCTATAAGAGTCTTCCCTGTGCCCGTCGGCAACACAACAAGGGAATTTTTGCCGGAAGGGTGCGTATCACTTCGAAAGTGATCCAGCTCCAAGATTCTTTGCACAAGCCATTGCTGATAATCCCTTAGGGGGGGTCCGACATAAGTTCCAATACCCATATCCTGGATTAAAGGAGAGGCAGAAATTTTTTTTTCAAGCACCATCTTACTGGGAGTTTAAGTGAAACGATTGGACCAAGGGAAGGAGAACTAGAAATGGAAAATAATTAAAAAGTGCACTATTGCTTAAAAAATAGAAAAGCGATACGTATGTGAGATTTCTATGTACGAAGAATGAGCAAAGTGAAAAGGTTGCAATTTGTAGTGCATTCCAGTTGTTAAGGTTTTAAAGTTGCCCACCTAAGAAAAGAATATATTCGCGAGCAAAAATGGAAAACTGCTTCTCGATAACCAGCTAAATTTTTTTTATTATTTTACATTGACAAGTACAAATATAGTAGCAACCGCACCACCCTTTTTTGAAATATCAAAACAAGATTCGGGTACACGAAAGGACTTCTTTTTCTAAAAAAAGCATATTCCCCAAAAGCTCTTTAATTCCTGCTTTTTTATTCGCTAATTTGAGATGATTGAAATGCTTTTACTTAATGTTGTGTTATGTATTCGTTCGGTGGACATCAAATGTAACTGATCTGCATGCGTATTAATGGACTATTCATGTTACTGAAGCGTGCATTATTTTTTTGCTTATAATTCAATCATCATTGAAATAAGGCATTAAAATGTCTCGTCTCCAATATCCGATAGAGATGTAATATTACCGTGAGGGCATTGTAGCGAATTCTAAATGAATAGCTTCCTGAAATACGTAAAGTCCTTACCTTCAATAGCAATTAAGTAATTGCATTGCAGTGTAAGTAACTTAAAATAACGGTAAGAGTTAAGTCTGTTATCCCGTAGTCATTTTTCCGATTGCTAGTACTGTCCCAAAATAGGGTAGATCGTAATAATCAGGCAAAACAATGTCTCTCAATAAAAACACCTTGCAGTTTAGCATGTTAAAAATAAAGAATTTTTGTGAAAAGCTACCTGACAAATTTTTTTTTCAAAACTTTTTCACTTTACCTATACTTGTGGAAATGGTGTTCGAAGTGCTACAGCAGTACGCAGAGGGGGGAAGACAATATGCCACGGCTCCCCCTGATGTTTTCGCAGTTGACGATTAACGAGTATAAAAAACAGTCACCGAAGTTAACTAGGATCCCCCGTTCTTCGGTGCGCCATCAATTTGCGTAGGCTTACCACCATTTCTTCGTATTGTCTTCCTCTTTGTCTCATGAAAATTTTCTGCTGATGCTCTGTGGAATGTCTTTCCTTTCTTCTTTGAAATTTTCAAGTGATCCCTATTTTAAATGCATTTCCCTTTTGTCGAAAGAATTTTTGCAGTTTTCAAAATATTTAGAAGATGCATTGAATATTTTCAAAACAAACTTGTCTTTTATAGTTAGAACATCGTGCGGTGTACTGAGTGATGCGCAAAATATTTCCTTATTTGCAGTGTTTAATGCTTGAAAATATAGTATCAGCGTGAAATTTGGCTTTTCTTTCCTCCCTTAATTAGGCTGCTTCCTGGTTATATCGTGTTTCCTGCTTTCACGTGTACCTTGATTCATTGCATCCAAAAAATGTGAATTTGTAAATGAGACCCCCATTTATGAGCAAAACCTTTCTGTAACTTTTGTTCTCCCGCACCTTTTTTCTGGCCAAGTTGGCAGAACATTTTATTACCTACCATTGGTCAAAATGATTAAAGTTTCTATCCATGCACCTGTAGGGGTGGATGAATTATGGGATACTCCTAACTGCTGTTTCTTAGTGGACGCTAGCTGCGAAGAACTTAATATTAGTTCTCGGATGACAAAATCTCTTCACTTTTCTTTGCCCTATCTCGAGGAAGGAACCGGTCCTTTTATCCTCACAATTCGCTTTTACCTAGTAGAAAAACCGACTGCTGAGGATGCGCTATCTTGTAAAAATGCATTTCCAGATGCGATTTTGAATGCTTTAACGCCGTGGAAAATCTTCTATTTTCCAATTGAGCAATCAACAATTTCCAAGCCGTCACTTCGATATAGAATGGTACTTCTGGATGCGCCTGAAAAGGATTATGATAGCGTTAAAGCAACTTTTCTTAAGAGTTTGGAAGTGACAACTCTTGGAGTGAAGTTTGAAATGCGATTATTAGATTCTAATAATGCTGGAAACATACCCCTTAAGAAGGTTGGAGCTTTTTCGGTTGTCTCGACGCATATATGTGATACGCCTTTACTTGCCAATTTTTCTAAAACTCTTCCCTCTGTAATGACTGCCAATCCTCCTCCTGTTCCCGAGTTACCTGCTCCTGCACAATCAACTGCAGAAGTTGTATCTACTCCAAATGCATTTGAAAAGGATACTTTCTTCGATATCGGTCCTGATGACAGTGTTTCTAATGCATCGGGGAATGCACGAGGATATAATTTCGAAAAAAATACGCGTCTGAATTCTTATGATAGGCAATCCGTATTGGGAAGAAATATTGATTCTGCTATGGCTTACACCACGCAATTTCAACGAGAGTTGGTGGAGTACTCACGACGGGATACTGCTAAGAAGAGAGGTACTCATGGGATACAAAATTTGAATCAAACGCAGCGGCTTGCACCCATCCAAGAGCAGGATCTTTCTATCCACAATTCGAAGGTAAATACTGCTGGAAGCTTTGTATCACGTACTTCAGCAAACGAAGGGTATACCCATGTAAATACATCAGCCAATCCTATTAAATGGAATTTGTTGAATGATACTCTTTTGGCAATCAAAACGGAAAGTTCTACTCGTAAAGTTCTTGCTAAAAAAGCAAGAGACGATCATTTGCATTCTTTAGAAAATTTTGTTAACCGAGCGCAGATGGAGCGAAGTTATCTGCTCATACAAAATACATTTTCTCTTCTTCGCTGTAATGCTCAAGCGAAGGGAGCAGGTGCTCTGAATGCGTTGAAACTTCTCCATCAAAAAATGATTGATCTTTCCAAACGAGACATTGAAACTGGATTATTTTCTACAGTGATTGTAGATTCATTGCATACACCGGTATTCGAAGTGCAGACAATGTGTCTGGAATTTTTAGAGAAAGTTTTCCTAAAATATCAGCAGCTCTCTGCTGCAAATATGGAATTGCGAACGCAATGTGCAAATTCTCACTGTAAAATTGAAGCGATGTCTCATAATTTGCAAGAGAAGACGGATGAATGTAGAGGTCTCAAGGGAGAAATTCAGGGCTATACAAAATATCAAAATTTACAAAAGGAACGTGACGAGAGGGAAGAGGAGAAAGTTGAAAAGCTTCGAATTCAATTGACTGAAATCAAGGGAGACTATTCAAGTGCTGAAAGAGAAGCAACACATCTGAGAAAGGCTAACGAAACTTTGACTCAAAATGTTAAAGATTTGGAAGCTGCTATGCAGAAGGCAGCCTTGGAGCAGCAGATATTCCGTAAAGAGATCTCTATCAGCATTGAGGATCATTATCGTAAGGAAATTGAGCAAGTTCAACGTGAACTTGAAAATGCAACGTATTTAAATACCTCATTGAACCAAGAATTAAACAATGCAATGACAGAATGTGCAAACTATCGGAATCATATTTCACAGCTAGAAGGACGAAAGAAAAAAGGTTTTGACCGCTCCGTGGATACCGCATTCATTTCTTTAGATAAAGACAAGGTTTTGGGGGATAAATTCACGGCTCTACAAGAATTTGGCTATCCTTCTTCTCCTTCTCGATCCACAAATTCGTGTGGAAGCCAGCCACCTACTCCTGGGAAGCCTACCACGCCACAGATAGCCACTGCCTTTGCTGGGCAATCCTTTAATACGGGAAATCGATTGAATCCAGGGTTTTCTCCCTTTCCTGGAAAAACACCTTATGTAACCTTACAAGGGGAAGGAGGAGCCTTTAATCGCTTTTCTCCCACACTTCCTTCGTTTTCTCGAGGTATTCCTTTACAGCCGTTAGCTGCGGGTGCATCGTTGCAACGGCAACCCTCAGTTTTGCCTAATAATCAGAAAACGAATGCCTCCGTCCCTCTCACACGATCCATAGCCTCTACGGTTTCTACTTCTGCAGTTTCTAATATGCATTCTTTCATGAATGATACTATTTCTAAGGGATACCGTGGCTATTCTTCAGAAGAAAAAAATAACGTACATGCCCATACTGTGCCACCGGGACCGAATGGCTCTACTACAATACAATCCTCTTCTTTTCCTGTATCGATGCTTTCATCGAAGCAAACGCCTCTTGCCAATGGTGATATTGCTTCTCATGTAAATTAGAAATCTTCAAAACGTATTATGTGTGTATCAGATTCTGTTGTGAAATCGATGAAAGAACCATATTCAATGTAGAGAGATTTCTTTCATAGAAGAGGTGCCTTGTTCCGTTCTTATACCGCCTAGAAAATGAAAAGATAAATCTTGTGAATAGGGTTCTTGTTTATAGTAGGGTAGACGGGTATGGAGTAGAATTCCTGCTGGTTTTTATCTTGATCAGTACCATGCATAGTAGTGGACAGAACGCACGTATGTACTCCTTGAGGTGATCATTTTAATAATCTATAGTTTGTTGTTCATTTTATGTATGATGAAGAGAATGATAGCCTTTCTAAATCAACCTGTGAGCGCTTTTGTTTTGGTAGAACTCTTTTGTATTCTTCCTTTTTATTTGCTGCATTTTTTCTTGCTACATTCAATCGCACGTACACAGCATTTGCAGTATCCCCTTTTTTCCTGCTTCTGTGTATTTCATCATTGCAGCAGTTTAATTATCTTCGAGTTTTGTAGCCTCTGACTGTTCTACCAATCAGATTTTTGTGCTACAGAGGCAACTGCACTGGACAAATCTTTTGCCAGTTCTCGAAGTTTCTTCCTATTCTGAACGCAATGTAAATGGAATTGTAGAGAAATTGCTGTGATATTGTTGATTACCGGAGAATTTTTCAACTGAGCACAAAATGCCTCTTTAGTTTGTCTGATGAATTTTTCATCTCTTAATAAAATTTGTATATTTTCCTGTTGATTTTATGATTATTTTTTTCAACTCTAAACGTTTATATTCAGACAAACTATTATTTTTACTTCACTTTAGGTGTAGATATTTTTTGTGTTACTTTTGTTGTTTAGTGTCACTTGGGAGGGGTATGATGATGCCTGAAAATTAAGTCTGTGTGATGTTTGAGCTCTGCAGAGTTTCTTTTGTTTTGGATCGATTTTTTTCTTGAAACTGCTTTATCATTTTTAATGGGATGCCTGCGTTGGTCGTGGCTGCTCTCTACTGGAATCTTGCGTGAATCCTTCTCTCTTTTGTAAAGCACTAATCGTATTTCTATTTTTTTCTGCTTGAACACATAATAATACGCATATCAAGCTATCTGAAACATAGTTTTTGAACGGGTCAGACACACCCGTTAGGTTTCGTAATGACCACGGTCACCGCATGATTTTTAACCAGAGCTTCTACCAGATGCACTTAAGCAGCACATTAGAACAGATGCAAACATGTCTTTGTATTACTTTTCCAGTGATTGCATAGTTTTGTTACAAGATCTCGTCATTTCACTAAGAACCCCTTTAAAATTCTAATAGAATCGATTGAATTTCCGGATACATTTTCTTACCTAGTATAGTACACTATTGGGTTGTAGGTTTTTAATAAACGGTTACTATCCACAGGCAAATACTGCAATAAAGGAAGATTAAGCATTGTATCATTGCTAGTATTCTGCTAATATAATTAAATTAGTTGGAAACCGCGAAATAGTAGAGCTAGAAATGGAAACTGGTAAGGTTTACTTTTCACGATTCAAGTGTAGATACACATGGATAAAATATCTTGAAGAACCGTTTTTAAGTCTAAAAAACGACTGGAAATCATTTTTTTTGAATGTGTGTTGATTTACCATTTTTCTGAAAGATGCATCTTGAATCGGTTGAAGAAGAGCATGGGTCAAGTTTATTTTCCGAGTTGCTAAGGAAATCTAAACAAGAACGCGCATTGCATAGTATTCTGGCTAGTCGCTTTTTGTAATATTGCTTCAATATGTTAAAGAGACTTATTGGTGTTTTCTCGAGTTTTGACGGGTAAAACTTTTACTTTTTTATATTCTTCATAGGGGATGCATGCGCATGTATTTGCAATATGATTCTCTTCGTCACCATTTTGATAAAACGTTAGAAGTCGCTGCATTTTTTTCACATGTCAATTCAAAGGCTGTTAATGCGTGGTTATAGTTTCAAATCGTGGTTTCATTTGCATTCCAATAAAATTAAAAGTATTCTCTAGCTTTTTCCATGTTGCATTTTAATTCAATACAGCAATGTATGGGGCAAGATTTAATGCGACGAACGCTACCGCACACAATTCAACTAAAAAGTAGAAAAAGCCAAGAATGTTTCTATTATCTTCTTACCCAAGAAGTTCCGCTTCGTGGTTTACGAATGAGTTTCAGCGTAAAAATACTTTATATGTTTTAACAAGCACTGTTTTGTCAATAGCAAGCATAGTTTAAGTATAGTAGGATTGACGAGTTCTGTAAGGGTAAACACATGCAAAATTTCATATCGCATAATTCAACCAGAATGCGGCCAGCTCGCATTCGAAAAAATTTATAAATGCCAATGCGTTGTAAAATGCTCCAACAAAAAAGGAAAGTGTTAGCCCCATACATAAGAAACAATGCAATAAATAGCTTTCCTAAGCTTTGGTCCTTGAATGGAATAGGTGAATAAAGTTGTTTTTGCTTGAACTCACGCAGTGAAAAATTTTACACCACTTGCTTGAGCCGTCTCACCAGAAATTAGTTGTGCTCTGCCAGTTTGCTGCAAATTTTGGACAACGGCTATGAGATTTTCACTAGGTAAGTGAAAGAAGGATTCTTTTCGCGCGTCTTCTCCAGTCTGGAGTGTATATAGTGTTTCCACAGTGTTAAGCCTACCAGTAGCATCAGCCCAATGAAAAAGGTCTTCCGCTAACTCGGATATTCTTTTGTGAAATATGAGAAGCCTTTTACTTACCAAATTAGATGCAGAAAGCGAAGTGTTACCTTTAGTGGGATAAGTCATACTTGATTCGCTCAAGATGGCCCTACCACTCTTGATTAAAAAGTCTCCTAAAGCATCCAACCCTTCAAATGAGAGCCGCCGGTTAAGTTTTTGATTATTGAATGGGATCGCCTGCGTGGTGCTTTCCATTATGTCTAAAAAATGAATATCATTGCTTTGGCAATGCTTCTCTATAAGTGATGCCCATTCTCCTAACTGCCGTTCCCTCGTGGAAGCATTCGGTTGCAAAGTAAAGAAGGGTGCAAAATTGTAAAGATCAGGCTTGGTGGCGCAGCTCTCTTCTCTCTTTGCTGCCATTTCTACTTCTATTAATCGATGTGTGCAATAAAAAGCTATTTGCGTGTCCTCATGCCATCACGGAAAGGAAGCATAGAAGGGAAGCAAAAAGTTGCAGATAAGGAGCTTCAACTTGTTGTTTCTCTTTAAAAAATAAAAACACGATGGATACACGCAAGTTATACATAAAAATGTTTGCACGTAAATTATTGAACAATCAACCAATTCGAATATCATCAAGTATACTCCATATATCACTAGGCAGTCTATATGAGATTAATACGGGGTATAACGATCCGCAGCGGCTCTATTTGCGCATGCTACAGGGTCAAACAACTTCGAACGAAAAAGGGAAACAAATTCCCAGGGGGAAAACGGGAAGGTAATTCAACAAGAAGTTCAAAAAAGTAGCAAGCTCACCGGAGCTGAAAAGCACAATTCCAAACCCCACTTACGTCAATATTTTGGCTGCGTAAAATAATTTGTACAACTTCAGTTTGAAGATGCACACGTACTAGACTATTTGAAAACTATTATAAACTATATACATGCCCATCAAGTATAAGGTACTACAAAATATTTCTCAAGCAAAGCAAAAAAAATATTAAGCGGCAAAAATATTATTTGAACAGAAATTCTTTTTTATTCTGTTGGCTAAATGGCTGCTATAGAAAGCGATAATTTTCTCGGGATGTAGAATGACACCGTGTATAAGTTTGCACGAGACAAAGAAATCGTGGAAGCATTTTTTATCGTATCATCCAGTGCTTTTTCCATTAAAATTGCGACGAATTCATGCGGAAGGAAAATCATTTTCATTGTACAAAAAGTCTGCGAAAAATAATAAAAATAGCTTTCGAGTTTACTACTTATAAATCCCCTTAGTGAGAACAAAATAGAGTAGGCAAATCACTCTGTCAGTTTGTTCAATGTAATTGCTAAGTTGCATTGTCGTGAAGTAATGAAAAATGTGGGCGGGTAAAATTGTAGAGGTTATGAACAATGGCACTACATTATATTTAAAGCGATTTGATAAGCAAAATTAGATTAGAATGCTAGCAAAACTAGGAATGCTCAAATGTGACTGCCGAGAGTTACTGCAGAACAGCAACTTCCATCTTTGAAGATACTCACGCAATAATGTTTTACGAATTCATTTCACCGATAAATGCTTTTTCTTTGGAAGCGCATATCTTGATTCTCATTGTGTTGTATTCTTGCAGCTGATTGTAGCAAGCTCAAGATTTTGAAGGCATTTCTTCCTGTTGGCGACTTAAGAAGTTCGATGCTAGTCCCAGTACATTCTTACAAATGCAATAGACAATTTACAGAAAACTTGGGTATTCGTAGAATTGTGTATTTCTGAGAAACGTTTAAT
The DNA here is from genome assembly GCA_015476325.1 of Cardiosporidium cionae. Lineage (NCBI taxonomy): Eukaryota > Apicomplexa > Aconoidasida > Nephromycida > Cardiosporidium > Cardiosporidium cionae. The sequence goes on along the minus strand of JADAQX010000237.1, from coordinate 50,934 downwards.
TATCCTGGCTATTTAGAACAGGTTAACCCAGCCATAAAACAATTGGAAGTCTATATTTTCATGTAGATGAAGTATATGCTATATTATATCAGCAAACGAAATTACGTGCCAATTGTTCAAATTGAAAGATTATTTACAGGCCGCTTTGTTTATTCGATATTATACTGCCCCTATGCTTACTTTTTAAGCCATTGCAATTTTTTACAAGCAAATTTTTTTTGTTAATAATCGTTTGTTGACGTAACAAATTAGGATATTGGATGTATTTACTTTGTAAGAAAAAAGTAAGCTTTCATCTTAACTAAAGCAAAAATATTCAGATTTTGCTGAATCATTATGCAAAGTAAGGTTTCAAAGTGAATTGATTTTTCTTATCTTTTATCTAGTCGTAACACTAAAAAATATTATGAAGTTCTATGCCTGTTTCATTTTTGAATAGGGAGTGCAGCAAAGCACGCTTATTAATTGTTCTTTTAACAAAGAATATTGCCTTAAATATGACAAACTTTACGAGTTTTGCCTTTTCAAAATGCTCCCCAAAGTATCTCTTGTACAGGATAATACATCGAAGAGAAAAAAGATAAAATAGGGGCCATTGCTGTTTCTTCATTTTCTCTGTAATTCGATTATTTGCATTCAACTAAGAATTCAGCATTCGCAAGATCGACTCCGGTCATTTAGTATTATTATAGAACTAGTTTTATAAGTTTGAATAGAAAATGTAACAAAGTCAAATATAAGACACTTAGAGGCCTGTAAAAACTATGTACGCATAAAAAACCTACAAAGCTTATGCACAGTTGCAATACACAGCATGATCCTAATTCGAACTAGGTTGCACATATTAATAATATGGCATGTCTGAATCTGAATGAGTAAAGAATGATCAGAGAATGATAAAAGTGGAATTATTAGACAAAATCATTATTAAGAATATTATGTTTCTTATCTTCTATGTAACACAGAAGACGAAATAGTAACTGGTGAGTTTTAGAAGTCAGACATCACCTTACTAGCTGTTAAGACATAACCAGAGGAAGAAGTAAGACTTATTGAAAGTTGATCAAACCTGCAAATCCATTACGCAAAAGTAACGAGGGGGAAATAGAGACTATAGAAGAAGATTCAGTAGCCTATTGCAGTCTCCAGGCAACCAGATTTGGTTAGCAAAACTACTCGAAAGCTTGATGAGCTTTATCGCTTTAGTTTTCGTTCATATTCTTTTTTTAGTAGACAACATTAAGCAAACATATAGATCAAGTGAGATATATTTATCTATATCTCTACGCTCTAACTTTAAATACTAATTAGTAATTTGATTTTAAATTATCAAATTAAACTTAAACCTAAAATAATAACTAGTCGGAGTCAATATATTACGATCGGCATATCCCACAGGATATAAAAATCAACAAAGGAGAGAAGCGCTTAATTAGCTTTTAAAGTTGGAGAGCGTGGATATATAGAAATAAACATTTCCCACTTAGTGTATTTAGTTGCGGAAATGCTGGTCTTTACCAAAACAGAATTAAAACAAACATTAGCTTTATTGCTAATAAACACACTGAGAGATCTTGCATATTAAATATAGCAATTTATGATTGTAGGACATCTTTGCTGAATACTCTCGTAGTTTCTCATTTCTCCTCTTTTCTTCTACTTTTGTAGTAGATAACCTACGGGTGTTACAGGCCCTCGGTAATCTCACTTCTTCTCGTGGTATTGTTCTTCTAGCTAATAAGTTAAGATCTGGCTTATATGGATAAGTAGTCGCTATTGAATGTGTTAATGAAGCATTCTGCTACGTGATCATAGCTGGAAAAGATCTGCATAATTACCATTTTTCTTTCTTCATAAGATTGCGGCTAACTCTCAATTAAATTATATGCATAAGCACGTTGCATCTACCGCTCAACCTAGAATATATTTCATTGCATGAGCAAGAAATATCGAATAAAAGAAATGTACATTTCCATTCTCCAGTGTTTATTATGAAAACTAAAAGAAAAATGATAAGTCTCTACCTTTTAACAAAGACTAAGAAGAAAAATAAAAACAATAAATTTTCTCTTTATAAAGCATGTTGAATTAAATACTCTCTTTTGTCTCGATTAATTCAATCTATTTCAGTTAAGCATATCTATAAAATAAGTTCTGCATTCATAACAAACAATTTCTTGTTGCATAGTAATAAAATTATATAAGTCGCACATCCCCCTTCAATTTATCTTGGAAACAGATAACTTCTCTGTTTTTTGCAGGAATAAAATAAAATAATTGCATTTTTGCATTGTAGAAGATAAAAAACAATAACTAATATAACAATTTATCCCCCTTCTGCAAACTTGCAATAAAATTTTTTAATTTAAATATAGTTTTAACATCTAACCTCAGTTGGGATATATATACTGAACAATATTTTCGCAGAAAATGTAAACTTATTCTTTGTTGGCCATCCGCACCAAGAATATTGAAAACACGATTGGGAGCAAGTACTGGAACAGGAATTTTTTTCACATTAAACGAGATTAGCAGTTAAAGGAATCCTTTAATGTGAAGGGCTAGGGAACACTTTCAAGACAACTTTTCTTTCCTCAATTCCCAAAAGCTAAGGTAGCTGGTGCTGGTTTGTGGTTAGAGTGCTTTGGCTTTGCTGTGGCTCTAATTGGGTGATGAGATTTGGCTGCAATTTCGTTGAAAAGGAATTCAAAACGCTTACTAATATCAATTATTTGCCAGGTGACATTAATTATATTTCTTGTAACGCTTTTCAAGTGACACAGAAAGAAAAAGATGCTAAAGATTGAACTGTAAGTCTGGATTTACTTAATTTAATTGTTCGCTTACATAAACTTTGATATTATAATGATTATTCCCTTAAAGTTTTCAAAAATCGCTTACATAAACTTTGATATTATAATTATTATTCCCTTAAAGTTTTCAAAAAGATCGTTTTTTTTCAGTCTTATATAACTACGTTACGAAAATGGCAAAGAACTCTTAGTGGCAGTCTTTTTTTGTTCGATTGTACTCTTGCTACTACTGAAAATACAAGCGCATTATTTTATTTATTGCCATTTTTTGGCAGCTTCTAAAATTCAACGAAATACATATGGCTTCAAACATGAAAAGTCTAGCAAAGTGGCATTAGTGTGCCCCGACAATGGCTGAGAAAAGCGAAGTTACTTCTCTTCTAGAGGGAAAACTACGTTGGAGTTTGGAAGCACGTAATTACTCAATGGGTTTAGCCATTCCAAAAATATTCGGCGGACTTCGAAAAATTATCGAAGCTACAAGCATTGTATTGGTAAAATAGCTTACTTCACTTGACATTGCATTAGCTCTTACCGGGTCGATGTCTCTCATTTGCACACTGTCTTATCACAATCACTCATGTCACACACGCTTCTATCCGAGAGTCGGGTCGACGTAATCTACATTAAATATTGACAGAATCGGATGGGATTATAATCGTTAAATACTGCTACGTAACGCATATCCAACAGCTATCATAATTTATATCTGTGCTTGATCAACTCATAGGAAAGGTGTGCATCACTGCAAAAGTGCCCTGTAATGAAAAATTTACTGTTATTTTTTTGCATGGAGGCTAATTGAAAGCATACGGTTCTACAAGAAACTAGTGTTTTTAAGTTTGGTACTTGCGTCATGTGAGGCTTCGGTGTGTATTTATGATAACAACCACGTGGTACTGTCGTTTGGGTTCTGCTACACGTGTGCTGTCATCAAATTTTTATGTAAATTTATTTCGAGTTTTCTCCTGTGACAAAAAGAAAGCTTCTATTTAAACTTGATCATATCTGTGTATTCAATTACAATAATGCTTGTAACTATCTTTTTGGAAAAAACTCACGCTTTCAATAATTTTGCCAATAATATAAACCATTTGCATAAATTAAGTTTTAAACTTAATCATATCTGTGTATTCAATTACAATAATGCTTGTAACTATCTTTTTGGAAAAAACTCACGCTTTCAATAATTTTGCCAAAAATATAAACCATTTGCATAAATTAAGTTTTGCTGATCTCATTTTTTTCCAAGCTGTGTGCATATGCCACCTGGTGTTTTTGCACGTTACAAAAGCCTTTTACTTGAAAAAGTAGGTGATTTATTCACACTTTTTGTATCCATTTCTCTTCCTTGGCATCTTTGTCCGTACAGCTTTTGTCTTACAATCGTGTGGTGTACCGTTCAACAGGTGCATTAAAAGCGCGTGCTCGTGCCTGGCGATTATATTTGCAATTTCTGAAGGAAATACAGTGATAAAAGAGTGTCTTTAATGGTTTATGACACCTTTAATTCATATTGGTGTGTGCATTCGTGTACTATATAGATATTGCATATTGTTCAGTTGCGTTTTTCATGGGTAGCATTTTAAAATCATTCCTCTTATATCCACTTTTAACTCACTTTTCATAGATCCATTTTTATGTTGCAGTGAATAGAAAATTAGTACGAAGTTCAGCAAAGGAAAGATAATTATGCGAAAATGGCAGGAAATAATTCCAAATGCTACAAAGCCAAGGCAGGAGGCGCTCGCGTCATCGTAGGTACGGAATTTATTTAGATACGAAATGCCGGGATGGTAGTGTCATGATTTGAGTTTTCTTGTGTCCTTATTCTTCCTGGTGCTTTTTGTAGGCAGAGCATATTTTCGTGCTAATTGTCTTGTACTAGACATTTCATAAAAAGCACCGATATTCTACCTGATAATGAGTAATGAGATTTACAAAACTAACTGAACTGTTATTCTCTTGTATTCTAATATTGAATTTATTCACTAAATGCACATGGATACCGAACTAAGCAATAATGTTACAAATTATCCATTTTTGATCTGTTTTTGTATTAACATCAAAAGGAAAATTTATTTTTCACCGTAGAAATTGCACAACATTTTTATGCGAAGATAAAAGTATGTCACGCAAGTAGCTCAAAAATGTCGCATGAAGATAATTACTCTTTGTATAATTTTCCTATGAACCTCTCTGCAGGGACATTATTTTTTCTATCTGCCTTTACTTTATCAAGTGCTCAAATATTTAATCAAAATAATGTAATCGCACATGAAAATCATGGACATTCTAAAAGTATTAATACCATTAAAAGCATCGGGGAGGCGTTACCAGGCAATCATTTTCTCGCCGAAGGAAGACCAAGCCGCTTGTTGCAAGCTGATACAACATCTATAACCAGCGTTTCGGTTAATGTTTCGTTGAGTAATTTCATCAATCAATTTAGGACGCAGCAGCTTTTCGAAGAAGAATTCAAATCTTTGGTATCCAATCTGGCAATTGCGCCTGATGGTGATGCCGTAGTTTTGAATTCTACTTCGGATGCGTCTGGGCAAGCGACAATTGTAAATTACTCCGTGCTCTTTGACAACACTGGAACTATTGCGCAGCGCGTGGCTGATCAACTATTGGCTCGACCTGATTGCAATGTTGCAACAGGAATCTTTTGTTTTTCTGTTATTGGTAGATTTTTATCATCTGTTAACGCTCAGTTTTCACTTTTAAGCGTTACAGCTCCTCTTAGAACTACCACCACTACTACCACTGCATTGCCCGCTTCCTCTACCACCACTACCACTGCAGTCCCGGCTTCCTCATCTACCACCAATACCACTGCACTCCCGGCTTCCTCTACCACCACTACTACCACTGCATTGCCCGCTTCTTCCGCCACTACTATTACCACTGCATTGCCCACTTCTTCATCTACCACCACTACTACTACCACTGCATTCCCCGCTTCCTCATCTACCACTACTACTACCACTGCATTCCCCGCTTCCTCATCTACCACTACTACTACCACTGCATTCCCCGCTTCCTCATCTACCACTACTACCACTGCATTCCCCGCTTCCTCATCTACCACTACTACCACTGCATTGCCCGCTTCCTCTACCACCACTACTACCACTGCATTGCCCGCTTCCTCATCTTCCACCACCACTACCACTGCATTGCCCGCTTCTTCCTCTACCACCACTACTACCACTGCATTGCCCGCTTCTTCCGCCACTACTACTACCACTGCATTCCCCACTTCTTCATCTACCACCACTACTACTACCACTGCATTCCCCGCTTCCTCATCTACCACTACTACCACTGCATTCCCCGCTTCCTCATCTACCACTACTACCACTGCATTGCCCGCTTCCTCATCTACCACTACTACCACTGCATTCCCCGCTTCCTCATCTACCACTACTACCACTGCATTGCCCGCTTCCTCTACCACCACTACTACCACTGCATTGCCCGCTTCCTCATCTACCACTACTACCACTGCATTGCCCGCTTCCTCATCTACCACCACCACTACCACTGCATTGCCCATTTCTTCAACCACGGAAATGATATCTTTTATTGATTCCTCTTTTCAGTTTCTTCGAGGTTTGCTAGGTTATGTGAGGCAGACACTGGGCAGAATCACTGAGATGTTTTCAAAAAAAAAGGAACAAAATACTGGACACAATTTTTTCGATTTTCTCAAGTAGTGTAACAGTGTCGCATTATTTATCTTGAAGAAAAATTATCTTCCTTACCATTGGTTATGCAGGTAAGATGGTATGACATGGGAATTTTTTCAATGATTAAACAAGACGATGGTACACTTGCAATGTATTTTTTTGCAGAAGATGTAGTGTGAACAGTTCTAACTTATTTTGTTACATTGTTTGGTGCATAAGTAATTTTTTGAGATCATTTAGGAAATTTAATTAACAATGAATTTTATCGATAGAATGTCTTTTAATTTAATTGGTTTTATAGTAAATTCTTAGTGACCTGTTATTCATCAACTTTTTATTGAGCCTAGGAGCATCATTTAGAACAGGCATTATCATGCGATAATAAGCATTTTTTGAGAAATTGCATTTTTATTGTAACGCACCTTCTTTTCCTACCACGTTATAAGATCTTTTTTTGGGCGAAGCCATTATATGGTATAAGCTGGCAAGGATATCACAGTGTATTTTTGTTTCAATTAGTTTGCTTTTTTGTGTCGCCATTCAATTTCGTTTGGCGTGCTAATACGCTGGAATTAATTGAAATATGTATTTTTCAGTTTTATGTGATAAAATTTTCTTTTCCCCAGAAATGAGATGAGTTATGAAGTGATCTGTCATAGTTTGAATATAAAACAACTTATATTCCTAAATTTTTTCAAGTTAAAGAAAGAGTAAAAAAATGTGTGCAATTTTTTGAACATGGGTATTCATTAGAAAAATGAATATCGGCTGCGCTATCGAAACTCTTAAAACTTTGTAGCCTTCAGGGAATGATGAGGTGAGTTTTATGAAACGACTATTTCAAGAAACCATAATATGTAGTGAAATATGTGTACAGCCTGATGTTATTCAGTACTCCAATGAATTAAAATATCAAAATGTGCCGGGATTCTATAGAATTAAGGGTATCGAACAGCCTTGCGTATTGTTCTATTTTTTTAATTTGACGGCATTACAAAGAAATATTGGTTTAAGAGAATGAGTATTGTATGCAAAGAATCAGAATTTTACTTAGAGTTATTAAAGAAAAATATATTTTGCAAAAAAAATTACCAAGATTCAACATTTAGAAAAAAACCTGTGGCTGCTCCTCCTTGCCAGCGATGCATTGATCTAGCAAGTTTGGTAACAGCTATAAAATATTCATAATTCGGCTAAACCTGGCTTGGCTTGTTTTGATTGCTGCGTTAAATAGTAGTTATCATTGCATTAATTGTGCTATACTTTAAAACGTATGTAATTGAAGTTAGTTTATTTGCTATCCATGCTTGGTTCATGAAAATGTCTTTTTTGCTGATCATAAGCGTTAGTGATTTTTGAGGAAAGCGGTTTCGGTTGTTTTTACACTTGATGGAGTATAATACACTAAGTGAGCAATTTTTTCACATGCAATTCTATTTAGTTCGCGCAGTAGCAAATGGTTGTAGTATATGTGTAGTTTGCAAAAATATTTTCTAGAAGAAATGATGAGGATAATGAAAAGTGAATAGAATATTATATTTCGCATTGTGTAGTAAAGAATTCGTGCTACGTGATTGGGTAGGGTTTTGTACCTGTTAAATAAGCTAGTTGCAAGTTGGATCACTTACGTTGTTTTCTTTCAGCATGAAGTGTTTCAGAGTCTACTGTAAAATGCGGGTCATTGCTTGGTAACTTGATTGGGTTGATTTTGGGGAATTTCGATACCTTACCAAGGAGTTTAGGAGGTTTTCGAATGGAATAGCAAAATGAATAGGCAATGTCTACTGTAATTGGTGGCAATACCTAACAGCTACTTACTAATTCCTCTTTCGTCAGCGAATGTGAAATATTTACTAATAGCCCATTTGCTTACATTTTCATGGAAGCATAGCAATCAAAAACACAATGCAATTACAATAGTCATATTATGATTTATTAAAGCAAATAAAAAACAACTAATAGCTAATAAATAAATGTAACGCAAAGATCGCGGACAAATGAAATTTAGTCAACTTGTAGTCATAAATTACACGATTGGGGCAATTCAGTAATTACAGTAAAATCAACTGATTACAGTAAAGTGAGTGCTAAGTCGTCATTCGTAATGTCCCTACTGAAAAAGGTAAAATATGTTTCATTCTTCAATGTATTCACATTTCCTTATAAACTTTATGGGTAGATTCCAACGAGTATCTTCTTTTATCCACGAAACAAGAAAAATTTCCATTGTTAAATACTATGACCTTTTAAATATATACGCCTTATTTGGAAAGAGCGTTACTCTGTGACTGTCTAATTGAGTTCTCCTGATTTCCCGGTATCGCAAAAGATGAGCTCGCACTCCACCGGTTTATCAATCCGAATCTCAGAGAAATTTTTACACTTCGCTATCTTTTAAAATTCAATTTTTTATGTAATCATTTTTTATGGTAAAATAGAAGCTTTTCCACTGAATTCTGAGTTGCGGTAATTTGTTATATTTTAAAGGCACCTCTTTTTACTTGATCGAAGTTAAAATGACGACCTCCAACACCGAAAAGAAAATCAAGTTGAGCGAAAATGTCGAAGCTTATCTGTACACGCCAACTTCTTCCTATAAAGGTGGAATTGTTTTCTGCACTGATATCTTTGGCATTGAACAGGAAGGAACCCGTGCAAGGGCTGCCTCTTTCGCCGCCAATGGCTATGTTTGCGTACTACCAGATATCTTAGGAAACGATGCGCTGACGCATGAGCAGTTAATGCAAGCGAATGATGCTCTACCAAAATGGCTTGCGCGACATTTTCCAACAGGAGAAGAAGCACAGACAGCTTTGGGACTTTCTGTCAGGTATGGTGATTGTGTTTCAACTTTTTTTAGAGGAGAGCGTACCATGGGAAAGTCTTGTGCGTCTTCCTGTGTCAATATTTCACCGCTTAGAGAATCTCCTGTAACCCTGCTACGTGATTGTCTTTCATTTTTATTCTACGTCCGAAAGATATTTGCCCCCAAAATTATTGTGCTATCTTTCTCTACTCTTTTTATTGAAGAAATTGTACGTTTAAAAAAATGTTTTTAAAAATGATTTCATCACTCATCTGCGATTTTCAGTCATCTGGAGCAAAATTTCTCTTTGAAGAATTCAGCTATTTTCATGGTTGGTGTTTGCTATGGTGGCAAAGCTCTTTTACATGCTCTCAGCACCCTTCCTTTGCGAGAAAAATTAAGTGGTGGAATGGTTGCACACGGAAGTTTTATGCAACCGTCAGATATTGATGAAATCGAGGCGCCCCTTCTACTTTTGTGGGCAGGTTTGGGTGCATGTTCGATACCTATTCTAGTAAACTTTTCCTTGGCTATTTTTTTGTAATGGTGTACTGTGGAAACTGAATGTACTTCTGCAAATTTTTTCCACGCATATGAAGCTAGACTTGGTTGCATTAGTTTGTGAAGACCTTGAATATGGTCAAATTGCTATAAAGATTGATGCATCTGACAAACGTAAGAAAGGTGTTTTACAATATATAAACTCCTTTTGTAACTACAGAAAAAGATAATTATTTCGATTATAAACCTTTTGTTGAAGGTATCAACAAGCTACAAGCCACTAGGAAAGTTGAAGGTATGACTTTATTGATGACTAGAAATATATGAAAGTGTTAGCCGGCAGTGTAAACGCACCTATACGATTTTATTAATACCATGAAAGAATGAGACAGCATATGGATTAGATTCCTTCTCTTGTAGTAATTCTTGTGCATTTTTCGTACTGCACATACATCGTTTTGATATACATGTAACTGGAATTTGTGCAGTTTTGTTTACTGTGGATGGTAGTCAATGAATACTGTTGACCCCTATTTTAGAATGAGAGAAATGTCTGTCATTCCTTTTCCTTAGTTTAAATGCTGCCACCCATAAGTGTGAGTATTTGTTAGCTTCCATGCTTTGTTAACTGAGTGAATATCCTTCGTAATGGCATTCCTGTTGATTTGATTAATGGAAACTATTGCTATACTTCTAGTTCGTTGCTTTAGAGGACGATGGAGAATGCAAAAATGAGTTCTCAGTGAACATTATAAATCGAATATGCAATTGCTTTGAAATTACTTGAAGGATGATACAATAGTTTTCTTATATCTTTTCTATTTATTGTGTGAATAGCTCAACCATGTTAGCACTTGACCGTCGTACTCATTGAGGACTAATTTTTACCCTCCATTTTATTTTTCTTAGGAAGGCCGCCTTTGTGTGGGGCAGAAGATCGATTCAAGCTTGATATTGTACAAGAAGCTCAGCATGGCTTTTGGGTCAAATCAGCTATAGAAGAAACAATGCAAACGTATGCTTCAAAGCAAATGTTTCAATGGCTCTCCAAGTTCATCGCATTATAATTTTATTTTTTTGTCAATTCCATTTTTGCACCTTTTTACTTGTAATGTACACGATATGTGTAAGATTTTTTTTCAAGTTTCTTATGAGAAGTAATACAAAATTTAAAGACTGCATTCTTTCTTCAATTATGAATTTATCTTCACATATAATAAAATCCGTTTTTGACGATCGTATTGCATTTTATCGTATGACTCCTGGTTATAAGGTAGTTTGCTATTACAACACATTGAAAATGATATTTCCTAATCAAAATAAACTCTTTAAAATTGCCCCCATTTCAAGGATTGTATATATTTTAAATCATCGCGCATCATCAACTCGAATAGACGAAGTGCGAACCACATTCATGTAAACCAGAAAAATTTTAATGCGAACGAGCGAGTGCTAAAATATAAAATTGAAATAATTTTTCGGATTGCCTCTAGTATTTTCTTACTCTAGAAATTTCAATGAAATGGCGATTTGCATACCATTCCGAGAGAGAAATGACTTTCATAGGAGGAATTTCAGCATTGAATAGCCTTTGTGCAAGGCCAAACTCTTCTATACTATCTAATTCGCATTGTTTCACATTAAAAAGTTTTACGGTCGATAGGTCAACCCACGAATAGCGATTGTCCATACGATTCAATGACTGTGCTTCCTCGGAAGGATGATTTTTGTTTAAAATAAATAATAATTCATTCGTATTGAAGCTTTTTGGAATATCCAGCAGAAGATGCGTCGTCCCCTTATACCCTTGAGGTTCAGTCACTTGCCATTTATAATCTTCTGATGTGCCTGGTAAGAGGGAAAGGAGGGATTGGCATTGTATGTAACCATGCAATGGATTTCGGTAAAATTAAAAATAAAATACCGTATTCTTTCAATAAACACGTTTTTTCAGTGAGGAAAAGTTTCTTCAACGTACGAATTCTACTTTATTTCATGAAGATGCGGTGTGGGTGACTTTAAAAAGGAAATAAATGCGACTAAATATACTTAAACAAACCATTTCCGATGTCGGTATTGCACAAAAACAGAGACTGGTATACGAAGACGAGATTCCTAGTTTTTTCAAGTATATTTTGATCATATATGGACACAAAGTATCCAAACGCTTCGCATGTTTTAAGCGCATCAAATCCCGCTTCATGATAGGCATTGCCGTCCAACTAGTAGAATCAAAGATCAAATGGGAATGCTTAAATTAATAAGAAGAAACAACAACAAACAACGTAAAACGATGTTGCTTCATAGTAGTGAGGAATTACTTAAAATGATGACGCACACTAAGAATATAGGTGTTGGCATGTTTTCCTGCTGAAGCACACTGTCACTTAAGATAGAAGCAAGTAAGAATCTCATCATGCAGATTGCAGGCAAATCATAAGAGAAGAGCATCAACAATTTGAAACATTTTTGCATTATGTTCTGTTAAAGAAATACAACATACATCGTATTTGGTGAAACCATCCGCAATTTTTAATGAGATATGGGCTGTTGTAGCATTTAATTTTCCAAGATATTCAACTAGATAATCTAATCGAGTTTTCTTAAAAGGAATAGACGTATATTCTGCTAAGAGTTTTGTGTCAAACGTATACGGGAGAGCTTCACTCTTCATACGTTTGAAATCCGAATAAAGTCGAGGTAACGGATTTTCCAAATAATGGAGTAGAAATAAAATGTCAAGAAAACCGCTGTGAAATACGGTTGGCTTCTTAGCATCACAAATCATTTTCCATACCTTACGAAATCCTATAACTTTAGAGACATTTTCATCAACTATCTGCGAATCAGTACTGCTTGTCTTCTCCTGCACCCCTTTTTTATGTTTATGGAGAGACACTGTTGTTGTGTAGTCTTTATTTTGTTTCAATTCAACCGTCAATTGAGGAAATTTTTCAGCGACAAAGCGGTGTAGGATATATAAGTGTAATTGAGTTGCTTGAAATGGCCGCAAACCCAGAACACACGTAGAGTCATCCGAAGAAACGCCCTCCATGGTTTTCTTAATTAAACGGGAGCCCCAATCATCAATAAGTTCAAATTGAGTACGTAAAGAATTTTTCAATTCTTTACAAGGAATTAAATCAAGTATTTGAAAAATAGGCATAGCTTTGTTAGCTCCAATAAAATGCAGCATTGCATCAGGAGATTGTGCTGCACCCTCCTTCTCCACTTCAGCCGCTCGGAGAATTTTCGCTTCTTCATCACGATTGACGAAACTTATACCATGCGATATGCACTTTCCAAAATCAAATCCTGCCATAAAAAATGTGAAGTGCTCACTTTATTTAAAAGTAATCAGACATTTCCACAAAATAAGCACTATGACCAAACATTCAACAAAACACATTTGTCATACACTACTAGCATCCCCTTTTTTTAACGCCCACTCTATATTTTTATATCAGTATAATTTTGACCAGTCACGTACATCACAAAGCAACAAAGAGCAGCATCACTGGCATTCATTTATGAGTAAGAAACGTGTGGTCGTTATATACATCAATAAGTTACTTCCACCTTCCTATGCTCGACCATTTTAAATTAAGCTTGACAAAAATAGTTACATTACTACAATAGATTTACCATTGTTTTTATTAAACTCCATAGATGGTATTTCTAAGCCAAAATTGGGACAATGATTAAATGTTCCAGTTGAAAAACTACACGGAAAAGTATAAAAATTGAAGGTTTTGAAAGAGAAGGTCTTGTTATCTGAACCTTGAGTACCGCAGCACAATCCAATTTGTAAAATGTTGTTTGCCTCAACAATATATTTGTATTTCGAATACCGAATTTCCGGTAAGTCCAGCAGGTCGACAACTGCATCAGGGTGTCTTATACCAGACATCTCTAAGTCAATAGCCATAAAATGACAATCTTTGATTGCTGCTTTCACTAGTGGAAGCGAATCTGCAAAATTTCGTTCATCTACATCCATGTTGCTTTACGATGGAAACAACACTTATCTTTTACTACTACACAATAAACCTACCCACTACTTTGATGGAATTATCGTTGAATTCAAATAAAATCAGAGTATTTCTTCTCGAAAAGGCACTCATAAGCAAACTTGTTCTTACACTTGCATGCTTCCACTCGAGTGATCACTCTCAATGGAAAGATATTTTGGCGAATTGCTTCTTGTCATCTTCGCACAAGAAGGGTTGCAGCTTGCACACTTAAGGACCTGTTTTCACCCCCCGCTCCCTGCCTTGTTAACTGTTGACAAATTAGCAAAAATTATCGATTTGGGGCATTAAAACCATTTGCTTGATTATTTTATATCCAAACAAATTATTTCTGCGTTCGTAAGAATGAAAAAGCGGCGGAGATGGCAGTGCTTCTTTTTTCTTTTTAAAAGTGTTTATTCCCTGTATGCGTGAACCTTTCCCAATTCCTATGTTTTGGGCTGCGCATTTGCTCAACTATGTGCAGTAGTTTCTACAATGTTATTGGATAGCAGTTAGAAAATACGACTTTTCTACTTGCTCAGATGAAAGAAATTTCATTTTTGAAAATATTGTTGAAGTAGCACCGCGTTATTGCTAAGCTTTTCGAATAGTAGTTGTTCGCTTCATTTCACAGCAACTTTACAATGATATGTACAACTTCATGGTGGCCGTTTCATGGCAACTATAGACTAGAGATTCTAAACACATAGCATACATTCTTTGTGCCTGGAAAATATTTTTCCTTTGAATGACAAGAACAAATCACTTTTTGCTTTGTGAATTATAACTGTCAAGTTGACATAATGCATGCGCAATGAGCAAGAGAAATCACTTTATGGAGTTAAGAAAATATTGCCCAGCATTCCGCGGGAACCACATCGTTCGCAATTTCTTTATCACCTATTCACCCCGGTCACAGAAGCTTACAATACAAGGCAGTGGTAAAATACAGATGTCCCCCTGTCTCTTGGGAATGGACTTGCTGGCGGCTGCTTGATATTACCGGAAGTATTTTATTATCAGCACATTTCCATTTGCAATTAAAGGTGAACTATTGCCGCATTCAATAACCCGTATACTTTATTCTCGTCAAACATAAATCTGCTCGTTTTCCCCATTATGCATTGTGCTAAATCAATGATAGAAAGGTAATGCAACATAACGAAGAAATGCAAAACCAACAACTGCACATAAAGTACAATCCGTGTGTCGACTACTCAAATAAAACGATGGCTCCTCTCTACTTCTTTGAATAGTTTTTTCGGTTGGTTTTTTAATACAAATTATCTGCTGTAGCACAATTTTACAAGAAGTATTAGAAAATTGCAGCAAACTTTTTTCAACAGCAATGCCATATCTTCGAGCCGAAGTATTTCTAAAATGCTCGCAACAATATCGTAATATTCAACTTAATCACTGGCGCTATCATCTAAGCAGAGTATTGCTGCAAAATAAAAACCCAAAATACTCGAGCTCTTTAAATAATATTTTCTCGTTTTAATATACTTAATTCACTTTATTAAGGTAGCACAATACAAAAGTTATACGTATCATTTATTTCAGAGGGAATTATAATAGGCTGAAACTCAGGTTTGTACTGCCAAATTGCTTTTTCAGTATCAGTCGAAAATAAACTCAGAAGCAGCTGCCTACATTGTTACTAGCAGATTGAATAGCGTTACTTCAGCAGTTTATCCCATCGGTGAATTTTAAGCATGATGCTGCGCGGTATTGCATAAAATATTCATTTTTCAGTAAATAATAGCATGGGCAACTATATTGTAATAGCCACTAGGTGCAGAAAGAAATACGTAAAAATAATTTACTGACACAAAAAATGTTCTTAAAGCCGCAAAAATTAAAGCGCTTCATCTTGTAGTACTGTCACACCGGGTAGTTCCTTTCCCTCCAAGAGTTCGAGAGCCGCTCCACCCCCCGTTGAAATATGAGACATTTTATCGGCAAAACCATATCTCTCAGCGGCGGAAATGGAATCCCCACCACCTACAATTGTTGTAGCTCCTCGTAGAGTAAGTGCAGCAAGGGATTCCATGACACCGATGGTACCAGCAGCAAAATTATCCCATTCCGAAACACCCATTGGGCCATTCCTGTAAAAAATTAAAAGAAAAAATGCACTTGCTCACATTTCAAATATACAGTAGTTAACAGAACAACTTAAACATATGTTTCATAAGAAAAAATAGCCATAGGCTATTTGTAAAACGAAGAAACTGAAATTGCAGTGTTTGGCATGCCTTATAGCTTATAAAGTAAAGTCTTTTAACAGTATTATTCCGGTAAATGATTACATGCCATTCAGAAGATCACTGGATATTCTATTGACTAATATCTTAGCCTACCACAACACGGTACGACTATCTTGTAACGCAGATTCAATGATTTTTGTAGTTGCAGGGCCATTATCAAGGCCGATCCAGCCTTTGGGGATTTCAGTTATCGGAACAACTTTCCAATCTGCATCAGGTGAAAACCTATTGGCGACAACCACGTCAACAGGTAGTATAAATTTTACTCCCTTTTGGGCAGCTTTCTCTTCTAAGCTCTGCACGTAAAAATAAATTTGCACAGCACTTTGCAAAATGACAAACTAGGCGGCATCGCATACAGTGAAATGCTGCAGAGAACAAATAACATGTAGCTTTTTATTAATAGAAACAGTTTTGTCATTACCCTAGCGAACTCCAGTTTGTCGTCTTCAACTATTGAATTACCAACATAGAGTCCCTTCGCCTTCAGAAAAGTAAAAACCATAGCTCCGCCAAGTACAATACGATCTACTCGATCTAACATAGCTTCAATTACATCAATTTTGGTAGATACTTTGGAACCTCCAATAATCGCAGTGAAGGGGCGCTCCGGAGAACAAATGGAATTCTGACAAGGAAAAAACACATACTGTCATTTTTTCCCCATTACAATAACAAAGTCAATTTAATTACACTTTTTATGGGAATAAAAACAAGGTAGCTCGATTCAAGGGGTATCACTTTCTCAAACTCTTTCCAGCAGACAATTAAAAATTCAAGTTTTTCTCAATCTTACACACTGAACAGGAGATAAGTGCCACGAAAAGAAAGTATGTAGCGATTAGAGAAGCACAACGTGAATCAACAAGTAAACTGAGTGAACGATTTAAAGAAAATCCTACTTGTAAATATGTCAACTCTTTCTGTAACAAAAATCCAGCAACCCTCTCATGTACAAAGTTTGCAATTCCTGCGGTGGAACCGTGCGCCCTATGGGCTGTGCCGAAGGCATCGTTTACAAAAACATCGACATTTCTAGCAAGATGCTTAGAGAATTCTTTATCATTCTTTGTTTCTTCTTTGTGAAAACGTACTAAAAAGCATAAGCAAGAAAGTGCTATCAGTATGTTAAATCAATATAAACATAAATTTTTTACCATAAATAGATCACTCGCAAATGACAACACCCAAAATAATGCACTATCACATTAAACAGAAAATGAATAAAGTAAAAGCAACTACAAAAAATATAAGCAGAATACCATCTCTCTCATAAATTAACCAACCTATTGATATACACACCTTTTAAAAGACACTTAATGATGCTATTGCATTGCATAGCCATTGCTTACCATTTTCAAGTAAGAGAACGTCTCCTTTTCGCATTTTCTCGATTTTATTAGTAACTTCGTCTCCAATACAATCATTTGCTCTTCCAATTGGTACTCCAAGTAATTCAGATAGCCGAGGAGCTACAGACATTAAAGAGTATTTCTCCTCGGGACCACTTTTTGGCCTGCCCAAGTGCGATGCAACAATAACTTTTGCTCCACTGTCCACCAAATACTTCAGCGTGGGAATAGAAGCACGGATGCGAGTATCATCCGTAATTGTTTTCCCATCCATGGGTACATTCAAGTCGCAGCGTACAAAAACACGCTTCCCAGCCAAGTCTTCTTCAGTCAAAGATGTGAGACTTCGTTTAGCCAAGCATTGCTACAGAAATAGCCCCAGCAAATTAGGTGAAGGTAGGCAAGTTATAAAAATTAAATCTGAAGCAGATTCTTACTTATACGGAATAACGTACGTGGTAGAAATTAGCCTTATGTAGTTTATCAACTTTCACATGATGAATAGGCTTAACCAGTAAATTACAACCAAAAACGAATTAACAGTAAGTTTTTGAAGCATAGAGATATACAACATCTTATCGTTACTCAATGCTGCAATGCATTCATTAAAAAATTGATTCGGCAAACTTTAAGCCCGCATATACAACAGAAACGTACCGTTCGCAGTTTATTACAAATTTTAGAAAATTTTCGGCCAGGCAGAGGCTGCACGCCGCACGGCGAGAGAATAGAAATTTCACGAGTACGCAGTTTGAAGGAATATCCTAAAATGTTGCAACATGGAATTTTATCATTAAAACGCTGTCATATTCGAGAGAATGCAATACTTGTGCAAGTCCATTAAACAAATTATGCTTCGGCCAAAAATGATATACATTAGAATGATCAAGTGTGAGCGTGATTGCTAGATCAGTTGATTCCCTCAGAAGATCATGGAAGGGATGAAATAAAAACAACTAATCAACGCCTGTGTTATTATAAAGACAAATTGATCAAAATTAAAGCATTTGAATTAACATTCAACTAATACTCGAAACGATGGCCTTAAAATCTGCAGACCATCACTTAAACGAAAACCACAAAAATGTAAGAAGTTAGAATGAGGGATGCTGCTCAAAATAACTTCACACGTAATTCTACAATGAAGAGCTCGTAGAGACGGTATACAAAGAAAAAGAAAACTATGAAATGACTAAATTCAGCATTTCTAAAATTCAAAAGCAATTATTCCTCTTTCAGACAGTAGTAGAGTAACGCACTCACCCCCAGGAGTAGCGAGATAGGAGAAGAGTACTGCAAATGTGACCCCAAACACAGTAAGGCGAGACATTTTTGAAGTAGAAGACTCTTTGTTAAGCAGCAATAACATGATATCAGAAAAGCAGAACTTTTCGTAACGAAAGGACGAAAAATATTAGTTCTGCGGTATGCAGAAGAAGTTGTGCATCAATCAAAAGATTGAAATTCATCTTCCCATTTCAACGTATCCCAGTTTTCTTCTCGCAGAAAGACAGTCGCGGTGTTCTCACTTTTCTCCAGTGCAATGGTGTGCTACTCTTACATCGTTTTCTGAAGGACTAGATGTTAACATCTTACATGTGACACAAGTAAACTGTTGACCTATCAAAGCATTTGACGGATCTTTCCTATTTCCTAAGAAAATACAGTATACTATAGTTGAAGTGTCTTATATTTTTCCAAAGATTTCTATCTCAAGTGGAACACAAGTGTTGCTAGGGCTAAAACTTTTCTGGTGAAACATTGAGCTTCTCGCTAAATAGTAGCAAGCAAAAACCTTTTCAGTTTAAGTTTTGCATTTTTAAAATTAGGAGAACAAAATTTCTGACTTTTTCGATATTCAACTGAAGAAGGATTTAATACGCCTTCAGAGAACAACTAATATTTTTTAAACATCAACTTAGCAAAACCTGAAATAAAATTGTATTTGACCATGCAAAAGGATGAGGAATGAAATCCTCATTTATACAATGCGTTAAGTTCTTTCTAATGAATAGGTAACATCTTAGCATAACATTGAGTAGAAACTATTATTTTTTGGAACGAAAACGATATGAATTGTCACACATATTTTTAAGCAGGAATAAAAAAGTCATCCAAAGGGCATTAATATCCGGCACGAGTATTTAAGGAGATGATTAGCTTGTGATGGAGGGGAAATTCTTGTTACTACAGATACATCAAGAATAAATGCTGTTTTGGATCCGCTCCGTTAAGGAGTACCTAAAAATGCAAAAATACAAAGGTAAGTCATTCAGCTGAAACTAACTTTTGGCTTTGATACTGTAATTTATTTTCACACATGACCAAACCCATATTTGATTATCCAAAAATGAACAAAAAGAATGTATGTGATAATAACAGGTTGCAATATTTACAATAGCCTTACCTCCAGTATTGGTACTCAGAGAGAGCATGTTCGAAATTTTTTGAATTTCCTGAAAAAGAATTCGTTAATATTAAAAAAGAGTATTAGCTATTCAGTCATGTAACTCCTAAAATCCAAATTTATATGCTAGCAAATCATAGCTATAATTTTTTTCAAACTAACCGCTTGAATTTGAATGGATTCAATTGGGAACGGGTTGCCACTAGTGTTCAAAAAGAGGTTCGCAAATTCTGCTATGGCGAGTTGTGGGTCACGGAAAATGTTAGCTGGGTTCAGGCGTACAAAAATACTTTCAATTGCGCCGCGCGTGAAATTTATAACTTGTTCGCCATTTGGTCCTGTTGGTACTGTTATGGGCTGAGGTGCATTTGCAGCGAAGGTTGGAAGAACAAGAGGATCAAAATTTTTCGTTGCGTAAAAAAGTACAGTAGAAGCCCTGAAAACAATCATTATTACAGGTTTTATATTAGCATCATTTCATCACCAGCGGTCATATTTATATCCCTATAATTACTTTGCACCAAAGGCTGTTGCACACACATACAAATACTATCATATTATACAATCATCAATGCCTCGTATCT
The DNA here is from genome assembly GCA_015476325.1 of Cardiosporidium cionae. Lineage (NCBI taxonomy): Eukaryota > Apicomplexa > Aconoidasida > Nephromycida > Cardiosporidium > Cardiosporidium cionae. Next base: position 30,493 of record JADAQX010000237.1, on the reverse strand, counting down.
TAAAGTATGCGCGACTTCATTCAATGCATACTTACTTAAAGCTAAATATGATTGATAAATGTTAAATGAGAGAGTACGACCAAATAACAGATAAATTATGGATTCAAAAGTTATAACAACTTAATGTTCAATTCTTTCGAGTGGATAGAATTTCCATGTATTTTCTTACCCAGAAGATGTATGCTTCGGAGTTATATAAGCCTTATTTAATGTTATCAATCCGCCATCGGTTGTGTCTCTTCCAACTACACGAGCCTATTTTCAAACCAATAAACAACAAACATATTATCTACAAATCCATGATCAACCCCTAATTGATAATCTGCGTGAGCTTACAAAATCTATAAACTGATTGATAGGCCAAATAGAATTTTTGAAAGGGCTAAAACCTTTTAATCCAATTGGGCTTTCATTCCCTTCCACTCCGCACAAACTCTTGAAGTTGACTGTAAAGTCCATGATGATCCCCATTTTATCTCCTAGCGGATATTCTCCTGGTGCGAGGTTGTTTCTAAAAGGATAAGGACCAACGGACCAAACCGCAGTACCAACATCGAAACCGGCAATTGAAAGCCATCCAATATTATAAAACTGTTTTTTACATTGCGTCCTAACAACATAGTCTCCTTGGTACGCAAGCTGAGCAAATTTGTCCCAAAAAGCTGGATAATGTAATTACAATAATATATGAATGCGACAACTAAGGTGTCGAGTAAGAAATTCTACAATCAAAATAAACTAAATTAAACAATATGGTATGGCTTCCTTAGCAAACTTCAAAGAAAGAGAATAACTTGTTATTTTCTTATTTCAAATAAAAAATTCAAAGCATCTAGTCTCAGGCATAGCTTCTATAGTGCTCATGTTTACGCACTGTGAAATAGTTTCCATACCTGTATTCAGAACAGCAAGCAGATAACCGTAGGAAAATCCTTTAGGAATTGTTGAAGTAGCAGGAGCAACACCAGCGGCAAATATACATTCCAAATTGCTGATGTTTGTATACAATTCAGCGATATTCGTAATAGTGAAATTTGTTCCCGCAGTACAAGAGCCATTTACAGGAAGTGGGAGAGGAGAGAAAGCAGCGACATCCGTATTCACTACAACAGTACCTTCCGCCCCTGTATTGATATTTGAAAACTGGAGGCACAAAACCAATTCCAACAATGTAAGAAAGTATAATGTTGGACGAGCCATTGCCTTAATATTTTGAAAACTATCAGATATTAAATCGCAACGATGTCTCTAAATAAAAACCTTTCTAAAATAGAAGCCACGACAGTCCCCCAATTGAATCAAAGTTTTAATTATGGGAGTATAAACTATTTCTTTGACGTTCGAGTTCTTTGCTCTACAGATGGTATTGTAATGGAAGTGTCGCAAAATTTGTTATTAGCTGCCAACTAAATACAATACTATCTTATACAATGACAAAGTTTTCAGCAATAGAAACAGCGAAATTACCATTAAGGAATGTTGCAAAGATAGAAAAAAAATTGATGTAAAATACTGATTAAAATCATTCATGTAAATCCGAAGCATACAAAATAAAGTAATAAATCCAGTAGGTACTTTGATTCCATGAAATATCCGAGGATAATTTAATTGCAATAATTGTCACTCAAGACACCGATACAAACGAAACTACAAAATGAAGATTAGTGAATAATTTTGCCGTGTCTTCGCTTAATTATTGCTTTGGCAGTTCCTGTCTAAAAATTAGCCATTGAATAGAAGAGTAAAGACCCCCAGTTAGAAGCTATTCTCCTTATGCAATTTGATCATTTCAGTCTCATTGTCTAGTATATAAAAGCAAACGGAAGCAGTTACAAGTTATGTATATATTATCAACTTTATCAACAAGTTCTATTTCTTTGGTGATATATGTGGGATGTTTTAACGGGCTCTCACAAATCCCGCATTGTTTGTTTAAAAATTTTTATGGTGATTATTAACAACTTTGTGGCAAAATAAAAATGAAATAAGTTATTATTTTCAAAAATACTTTTTCAATTTAAAATAATAAAAAAAGTTACGATGATCACTTTTATAGTTTGATTATTTTTGGTCCATCAATCGATGGTCCAACAGTACCATAGTCATAAATGGAAAGTATATCCTGGATAGGAAATCAAGGTGTAGCGATCAAAACAATGTGGATGTAAGTGTATTAAAATTGTGCTTTTATAATCTCTGAGTAACATCATTGATTCATTCTATGTAATGAATTATTGTTTACGTGAATTAAAAAAAGTAACAGTCAGTTTCGGTTGCTTCCATACGTATTAATTTTGTCACACAAATAAATATTGTAATTCACCTGCTGTGTTCATTTATCGTTTGTTACCGCGTTCTTAGAGGAAATCCTAATTTTTCATACCATTTTAATAAGTTAGATAATCGTTTCATCATTTCTGCGTTTTGGTACATTAGCAATTAACCTATACTATCGTCTCACTATGCAAATATCATCTCCGCATTAAATAACGCTATCGCAAAATTGTAATTTCTCCTTAGTTTCACATAGCATTGAAGCAATACAAGAAGTATCAACATTTACATTTCTTGAATCGTTTGGAATTTTTTAAAACATTTAGACTGTTTTAATTCAATCATCCAAAGTACAAATTCATGAGGTTGACAAATGGACAGTATCAATTTATATACCACATCTACTCATTCTTCAGTTCTCGTGGAACGCATGAACTAAATGTAAAACTTCCATAGCCTATTTATTGACTGCTTCTAAAGCTTCTCGGAAAGTTAAGTAATGAGCATCGATTTTCAAATCCATTTGTGCCTGTTTTCGAAACCATAGTTCAACCTGACCCTTTCTTGTACTTCCATATGTACTATTTTTCCGTAATGTATTAACTTGAATAAAACAAGTGATTTCACTTCCTACACTACTACAGATTCCTGCTCATACGTAGCCACACTTCACTAAAACAATTTTTTTGTACAAATAAAACAAATACTGTTGATCGAATAAAGTTCATATCCTAATTGACGAATCGCTGTAAGTATTCAAAATTATTTTGTGGTAGAGTTTGCCCTTTTTTAAACAAAAGTAAATTAGATTAGACTTTGGTTTATACAAATTTAATGATAATTCTCGAAGGCTAAGCATCAATGGGAGTGCTACTCCGCTGCTCACAAAATTCAGCGTTTAAATGAGTTACACTTAAGCTGTGAATTTATAATTAATCCCTGTACTGATAGTATAGATGGAAAACCGATTAAAACTAGCCGCGCACATCATGAATATCGATAATTCATGCTATTTTGATGTAGAGTAATATTAAATAGTACGCTTTGTTGAAGCTTGATATCATATGAGTTTTCAAAACACACGAGTATGTTATAGCAAAGAAAGTGAACGAGCATTGGTTCAAAAACGACAGGCTTTCCAACTCAAGAAAATGTTCAATTGAAACATTAAACTTTCACTTTTTTTCTGCCTTTCTTAGCAGTTTCGATAATTAATTTAATTTGTTTGAATAATGCCTCTTGTCAACTTCTCACAGCCTCAAAAGTGGTTTCACTAAGTGAATGAAAGCTTGCAGTGCTTTCGGTACACACTGCTGCTGCCTACTCCAATCGATTACTGGTCACTATATGACTAGGAAGGAGCTGCCGCCTTTCAAACAAAAAGACTTGAATTTATCCTTTTTTTTCAAAACAAAGAGTCTTTAAGTGGCATGTTTCTCGCTAGTTAACCGGTTTGCAGCTCCTCCTACCCAAATGAATTTTATCTTTGCAGTCTGACAGTTTGAGTTATTAATATGGGTGATGGCATCGAGATCATCACTTAGTTTCACGTCAAGTTGCATGCAGTTAATTACTTCGCTTACCATGATTCTGGTTTAGGTAGATAAAGTACGAGTAGCAGCTTGTGCTTGCAAATTTTTGTTTTACTCATTTTTCTTTTTTTCATGTGGCCCTTTCGACTTTGCGCAACGCTTAGTAATGGATGCTCCATACTAGACTTTTGTGAAAATATAAGAAGCACGGTTGCCAAGCTATGATTCCAATTGCAGCGTGGAGCGTGTAACCGCTTAATAGCTTACATGTTCCAATTTGCTAAACAAATTCAGCGAAGGAGAGTTTTTTGTTGCTTGTTAGTTATCGCAGCCTATCACCTTTTTCTTTGTCTTTAATTCATGTAAAATGGAAGTGTTTTCGCGCCAAGTTATGCGTCGAGCATTTCTCTCGCCCACACTTAATGGGATTCCTCGATCTATTGCGTCTCTTTCTCCTTTTCGATTTTTGAAATGCGATGGGAACTGGCTTGTAGCAATTGAAGCAAATTTTGCCGAGCAAATTGCTTCTTTCACTGCAACGAAAATTCCTCACTCCATCACGCTACCGGTTAAGCGAGGACTATTGAGAGGCAGATTGTTACAATACCAGAATGAAGGAGCTTTTTTATTCGGAGCACCAAAGCCACTTTCTTTTTGTAACCGTTGTTCAACAACAGCCCGCCCCTCTACGCACACATTATCATCTTGCTATGAATCGAAGCAGATTTCGAATATAGGGGCGTTACAACTGCGAGCAATGCCGACTGCTACTTTAAAGGGAGACTCATGCAATAAGCCTTTTCGCACTACTCCTTCCATCTCTATTCCTATAAATGAAAAGCTTGCTACTGAAACTTGCAATGCTAGCAGAATTAGCCGAAAACACCACATGTTCTTTATTGATAAGCGCGCTTCTATTCCCAACCCTGTGATTAACTCCGGTGGACGCTATTTATCAACTGCCCTCATTTCAAAACCCAAACGGAATCCCACTTGTTTTCTTAATTCATCAGAGCCAGAGTATTCAACTTTGAGAAATTTAGAAAATTTGTCTGTAAAACCTGTCAAGTCGTTTACTACTACCAGCACTGCGGATATACGAACTAGAGGCATTCCTGCCGCTCATCTTTCTAGGACCGCAACTCATCCTACTGCTCCCTCTCATACTCAACTTGGCGGTGTACCAATAATTTCTGGGAAAGCTTCCTTAACTCAGTTTTCAGGAAAAATAGAAGGTAACTATTGGACAACTGCTCAAAGCGGAAGTTCACTTCGAAATGTGATCTCACGATGGTACTTTAAGCTATCCCAGTTTTTTGAATCAAACTTACTTTTTGCTAATTGTTTCACTGCTGGATCACTTTTCATGACTGCCGATTATCTGTGCCAACTTATGGAAAATAAATCTAAGGTAGATGCAAATACGGGCTGCGATTATATGAGGTTAGTCAAAATTATTTGGCGTAGTAGTGTTAATTCACAGAAGTTAATCCGAATATTCTTTGCAGTTCGCGACTGTGATTCTTTACCAGTGATACATTTCATGTAATTTTATTCCTTTTTTATTGTTGGTACCGACTTTAATCTAGAATCCTCCTATCTTGTATTTGATATTCTAAGTTAATGATATTCTTCATTATTCGTTCTATTTCTGTTAATTGATGTAACTGATTGTGGTATTCAAATTATTATGATACTCGAAAGGCTAACTTGATGTTTTAAGAGAGGTGCTATGCGAGTCTGTAACAAACTTATATGTATAGATGATGTAGTTTTGTTTACTGGGTTCGACGTTTTTTTATTTGGCTTTTAGTCGACGTGCAACTAATACGTTTGATTTTAATTTTTTGTGTATACTTAACTTGATGAATTTAATTGGAATCTGGTTTGATGAGTTGATATTGAATCAATAAGTGATCATTTCCTCTAGTGAGCTACGTATTGTTTTATGAGATAAACCCGCCTGCATAACGACCGTAACTATTCTATTCTCTGAATTTTTATGTACAAGTTTCTTTAAGTTTCCATTAACAGCAGCGGAAATATTGAAATTTATTTTTTCTTTCTAAAAGTTTTTCTTCGATTTATCTCGAATGGAATAAGCGGGAAAGTGATAATTTCAAGGTTTTATGCCTCTTCAAAAAACTAAATATTGTGGAATGATAAATCATTTACTATTTTATGAGAAATGTACATCTTTTACATCAACTATTCAGAATTCTACGATTGGGGGCCTTTGCTATTTTTATAAACGGACCGCTTTATACTGTGTGGTATGGGAAAATAATTAAGGCGTATGTTGCTCGTAAACCAGCAACTTTTTATTACACAGCAGTTTTAGTAAGTTTATCTTTATAAAATTTGAATGCAATTTTAAGAGTGGTCAATGTTAGACTCTCTTGTCATTATCCTGATTTTTGCTTTTTTGTTGTTTTAATATTCTTGGAGTTGAAGCACTGCGCGTATCTCCTTTATTAAAACTTTTATTTAATGCAGTACGTCATGAAAACGCTTGAGGTAATCAAAAGTATCTGTTTTTTAAGCTTCCATAGAAATTTCTTTGCTTATTTGAGCCCTTTATTTTTGCAGCCCACACTTGTGGATACATTTGCTTTTGGACCTGCGTTAATCGTAACTTTTCACATGATGGTAAGAATCTCTATGATGCAATTTTGTGTATGCTTTGCTCGCGGATTTTTTAATTCATTGGTGGTGTATTTTATCCCTCACATTCATAGGTTTTAATGCGAATTTGTTTCTTACCTATAAAATCTTTCTCAAGGAAGTTATCTTTACGATGAATTTTATATACTTCCTCAATAGTACTCTCCCACTGTCGCATTCTCTTGCTGTTTCTTTCAAGAATTTCTTGGAGAGTCTGTAGGAGTTATGCTTCGTGTAGTAAGCAGTGTGAATGGTGATGCACTGTGTCTTATCAGATCTCTCAGCTCGCTGGAGAATCGTGGGCTATGACAAAAGCAAAAGTGATTGCGGAAGCTCCGATAGCATGTGTTGCTTGCTTCCTAATTTGGCCCCCTATTCAGCTGTGTAACTTTAGATATGTTCCTGCCAAGTGAGATTTTCTTCACTTTATTTCTACGGCTTACAAATTGTTGCATTGCACGTGTAAATCGTTTGTATTACTACGATATTTTTTTTGTAATATAATTGAATTTCGTTAGATTGATTATGCATGCACTATTTATTGTAAAACATTGCAGGCGTTGCTTCTCTATTTTTCTTTCTATTATTGGGAAGCTGAGATATACTGTAATGTCATGGTGTCATTTTTTACCTCTCTAATTTTATTGAGGCGACCCTTGCGCATTATAATATCTAGTCTGTTCTATTTAATACTTGAGATAGTATTCGCTGTTTGTAGAAAATAACACATGGGTGACAATTAGGTTATTTTTGTTAAATTTAAATAAGCAATTTTATCTATTTTCTCAGTAATAATTCTCCATCTATAGTGTCTATGTAAATGGTAGGAAGATAAGCAGCCATGCTGGTTGGAAAATTGATAGGGCCTTGCCGGTGTTCTTTTCAAATGCATACATTTCTTGAGAGAATGATTTCTTGGAATGGAATTAGTGTCTACTGGTTTTTATTATTATTAGAGATATCTTGTATTGCTAAATGTTGTCATACTTTCCTCTCTGTCCCAAAAAAATTTCGGATTGCTTTGTTGCCTCTTTAAAAAAAATATTCTCACATTTATCAAATGAGGGTAATCTACTGGCTTCTACAATTTTGTCTGTGTGTTTGTTTCAGATTTCAAGCTGCTGTTGTTTGTGTTGCCGATTTTTTTTGGGCTTTGTTCTTATCGTGGTCGGCAAGTAATAAGAGGGAAAGACCTAGGATAACCGATGGCATCAACTTGGATGCCTAATTAATAATTGTTTTCTACAATTGGGTTGGAAAACTTAAATAGAGTGAACCGACTACAAAAATTAGAAAAGAAGATAGTCATTCGTCAGATTTTGTAAATTTGTTATCGAATTAAGCATTTGGCTATTTCGATTTTTTTGTTGCTTTACTCAGCTTCAAATTCCCTATGAAACAGCGCTGATGTGGATTTTTACTTTTAATTCACGGAACTCATCTGACTTGGGCGATATTTTAATACATGAAATAGTTGTGATATTGATTTAGTGATCTCAGTGCGTCTCTAGAGTTACTAGGGAATGTTCTTTTGTTGCATTTAAGCTTGAAAATTTTTGTATTTTTCTAAGTTCCTTATTTCAACTTCAACCCAAATTGCTACTGTGAGTTTCTAGTGGAAATCTTGTGTATGCATTGATGTGGGCCCTGCCGATTGTGGGGAATCTTCTCTTGTTTTCTGTAACCGTATCCTTCATTCTGTTTTAAGAGGTATATTCGCTGCACGTGCAAAGTTGCTCAGTCGTAGCTGAGTTCATAGAATACCGAGGGTAACTTTTATATTAGCGTATTTTTTTAATTGAAACTCAGTTATTAACGAAATGCTGCGTTTAGCATAGGACCTGTCTGGATTCAGCCGAATTTAAATAAATGCCAGCATTGCCCTTATTTGTTTCACTAGATCATTTGTTGAAATTGTAAATCTGGAGATACAATTAATGGGTCGATACAATTTTGTGTTATACTCTTCAATAAAAATGTTGTACAATTTCTTGTTCCTTACTCGCATTTAACTCATTTAAATTGGATATTTTCTTTCTCATAGTTGTCAGTGCGATAGGACTCTGTATGCCGCCACTACCTTTTAATTGGGAGCAAAGAGGCGTAACGAATTTTATGGGTATCCTTTGTGTGTTTATTTCTTGTGAATGTGCGTTCTCGAGTCATTTTGCGAAGACGCAATTCTTTAATGCAGTCAGTATAAGCTGGTAGGACATTAGTCATCACCAAATCAAGCTTTTTTAAAAAGCGTGTTTGCTTGATTTTTAATAATAAAAGAGTTTAGAAAGAAGCATTAGAAAATATTGAAAATGTTTTACGACTAGCAGATACTTCGGATGCGTTCCAATAAACTTAAACTATCTCGAAATTTATTAGCAGCATGCGCATAATGAATTTGTTTCAATTAGTAAAAATAAAATCATTGAACTGCTGTATTAATCCTCTTTACTCTTTTTGCTAATGTGGTGTAGGGAAAAGTTTTGCTTTATCGATTGAGATTTGTTATACTCCTTTGTAGACATTTTTCTGAAAGTGATTCGACATAACTTGAGCTTAGAATACTGCTACACTTACCACTTGTGAAGGGTATTACAAGGGCATGAATGGAGTCAGTAAACCCAGGAGCATCAAAATGAACGAATTTGCGGTTTGAAAATGCTACAATATGTATCAATTCCTTTCTTGAAAAAGCGACATTTGATTGAACAACGGGTAACTGGAGTGTTCACTGTTGGTGAAAGAATGTGTGATGCTATTTTTATTTTCTCTTCCAGTAAAGAAGTCTTTGCAAACAAAAGAGCGCCATTTAAATTTTTGTTTATATTCTACTGTGAAACAAACCTTCATCGCACTTTTGTTTCTAATTAATAGCGCTATTGTATGTTATCTATTGCGTTTGCCACGTTTTATTGCCGTAACAATGTTTCAATTGCATTTGTACTAGGTACTCTTTGACAATATTGTAGTGGCTGAAAAAGTATAAGTTCTCGTGTATGAAACAGCATAAAGAGGAGCATTATATTCACAAAGGAATTTGAAAGATGCTTTATAATAGATTCTAAATTCACATTTGTCTGGTACAGGGGAAAATGCACGAGTGCTTTTGATGGTATTGATTTTGTGATTGATGATGTCAGTGTGAAATTCACATGGGAAAACTTGGTTTTTTGTTAGGCGTTCATGGATAGAATGGTGAGTATTTGTAGCAGAAATTATACTTACATAATGATTAATTCAGCTTTATACAAGGTAACTGAATGTATTTACAGCCTTATTAAATAATTGTTAAATTGTGAATTTCTTGAAACAGAGTGCAAGTTCAAAAAGAAGACATTTACGATAAAAATTACTCTAAAGTAGGTGATTAAGTTTTAATTGTCTCATACAAAGCAATGCCGAGTGAATTCATCGTGTAATTACCTAAGGAGCTCAATTTACTTGTTATAAGAAGTGACTCACTAAACTATGCCATAATGCACCAACTTTAATTTTACACCTCCATCGGATATTGGAAACGAGATAATTTCATGCCTCAATTTGATTGTCATCGGAGTACACGCAAAGAATTAATCTGCAACTTAGCAAAAATAACACTTATATAGCCACTCGAGACATCAATTCCTTCAATGCGCTTGTCACAATCCTATGTATAGGTTTGCAATGCCAAAGCTCAAATTTCGTCCGCGAAAATATAATTTAATTGTGATAACAATTATATGATCAAATTGAGCGAGGATTCTAACAATTTGAAAGTATGTGAACAAAGAGCAAGTAGGGTAATTGCAGCAAGCCTATTTAAGAGCAAAATTAAAGGACACAGTCCATAATTTACTAGCCAGTATAATTTTACAGCCACTTGCAGCAAGCACAAATCAAGATTGATTAGATTTGTATTTTACGCATGCATGCAGATACAACTTGTGTTCTATTTGCGACAATTGTTTACTCCAGTATTTTTTAAAATTATGGCCGGAGGAATGATAAAACTACAAAGTGGCAAACGCTTCGTTTGCTTCTTTATTTTCATTTCATAACGTATTCACCTTCTGCTTAATTATAAGTACCTCTATTTTTCTATGTTATCCTAATATGGTAAGGACCCAGATTGTTCTAAATTCACATTTTCGCTATCGATAAGGAAGTAATATGATAGTAATGTATGTATACAAAAGTGAAACAGCGTTGATTTGACTTAAAGTAGGCTGGAGACCTTTGACTTATCTTGGTTATGTAACGGCAAGTGGAGGTTTTCATGTAGTATAGTATTTATTTTAATAGCATCTATTTCCGAGATTGCATCAATTAACTACTCTCAAATATCGTTGTTAGTACTAAAACTAAACCGATGTCTAACTCCGTTGACTGAACAAAATTCACGTCGAGTACAATAGCGCTTGTAATGCTATTACAAAGTGTCAAGGGCTTTGCTATCTATTTGTTTTTGGATAGACATATCAGAGGCACCACTTTTATTCCATTCATATGTGCAACCATTTACTGATGATACAGAAAAACTTGAATATAATTTTTTGCAGAGTAGTTAATGGTTGATTCAGTTGTGGGGTAGCAATTAATGCTAAAACTAATTTCAGTTAATCTATATAGTAAGTTAACGAACCTGAGAATGAAGACGTAATTTTTTTTGGATTAGCGCAAATTAAGTATCCATTGCCTGTAACTTTCTATCCGAATTATGACCATTGGATTCATCACGCTCTCTGATTTGCATAGCTCAAAAATAATTCATTCGTACTCCGAACCAATCCTGCCCACCACGTTGTTCAAGCCTGCGAATGAGTCAAAGTTCTGCACGAGCCTTTGGTAGATGGGGTTAAACTTCGATATTTTGATACCTGAACAATTATTATTCCTACGGACACCAAAAAGCCACGGATTTTCGATTACAGTAAATGGTGATCTTGTGTGCGACATTTTGGGCAATAAACTCGAAAAAAGCAAACGAAATTGCTTCTCTTCCGCTTTTTTTTTACTTTTCCCCTTTTAAGTTCCCTTTGCCGTGCTTTTTGCCTACTGCTTTTCCTTTCTGGATGTGGAAAGTAGTGAAGGTTTGGCTGTCATACGCCAGTAGAATTTTTTGCTTGGAAGATTAAACTGTCTTTCAGCAGTTAGAGCACCCTTTAAAAGATGTCTTTTCAACGAGTAGATTCTTCTCTATCCTGATGCAAAGTGTGACGCTCCATGCGCTCCCTGTTTCTCAATTTTACCGAAGTAACAGTGAGTTGTAGAAAAGCTCTTTACTTTCTATTTGCAAGTCTAGGTAGAAATAATGCATGCGCTGTGCTGTTACAAAAGCATTCCTATTTGAAATAATTTGTATTTCATGGTGTTCGCTTTTCATATCGTTTAAATGGATTTTTGGTATTTCTTGTAGATTATGTCCGCGACTTCGGCTACGCCTGCTCCTCAACTCACACCATCTTCTGATGCTTCAGCGTCGACTCCCACGGCATCTGCTTCCTCATCCCCTTATCCATATGGAGTCACGCCCCCAATTTCTGAAAAACCTCCATTACCACGTGATGAGCTCTTGACAGCTGACCTTGTTCAGATCCTACGATCGCATAATTTATACGAATCTGAAGCAGGATGCCGCCGGCGAGAGCAAGTCTTGCGAGACCTGAATCGTCTTCTTGTAGAATGGATATATGAAGTAAGCCTAGAGCAAGGTCTTTCCGAAGAGGAAGCACGTGCAGCAGGTGGACATATTTTTACCTTTGGCTCTTATCGCTTAGGTGTAGTTTCTCCCGGATCCGACATTGATACTTTGTGCGTTGCTCCAAATTTCGTCACTCGCAATGCCTTCTTTTCTTCCTTTTTTGCCAAATTGCAACAGGATCCTAATGTATCGCGGCTTCAATCTGTCCCGGATGCGTATACTCCTATAATTAAATTGGTCTATGACGGTGTCGATATTGACCTTCTTTTTGCAAGTTTGCAAATGAACAGTATTCCTAAAGATCTTACAACATTAACGGATGATTCAATGCTCAAGAATGTAGATGATGTCACTGCGCGATGCTTGAATGGCTGCCGTGTGGCAGACATGATTTTGCAACAAGTTCCCAATAAGGAGTCTTTTCGCACCACACTTCGATTCATAAAATATTGGGCAAAGAATCGAGGGATATACTCAAATGTTTTGGGCTATCTTGGCGGTGTTTCATGGGCGCTTCTTGTTGCGCGTATATGCCAGCTGTATCCTAACTATGTTTCAAGCCAATTGATAGAACGCTTCTTCAGAATATTGGAGCAATGGAAATGGAAGAATCCTGTAGTACTTTGCAAGATAAAGGGCCCACAAAATATTCTTGGGTTGATGGAATTTAAAGTCTGGAACCCCAAAACAAATATTCAGGTTCATTTCACATATTTAGAGACAAAAATCCTCTTCATTCTGCCAGCAGCGCACATCCTAAGTAGACTTTTGTAGTTTAGTGTTTTCTCAAACAATAGAATAGTTCATTCTTGGATATTTATCGATGGAAAGCTGAAAATTTTCATATTTGGGCTAGAGGGTTAGAGGCATTTTGGGAATAAACTCCGCCATTTTTTCTTCCTCTGATTTTTAGTTAGTTTTGCGTGAATTTTTAGGCTTCATGCAGAGATGATCTATTTTTTCTTTTCTTCTCATATTTTACTTTATTTTATAGGATTCTCAACACTTGATGCCCATCGTCACTCCTGCCTTTCCATCGATGAATTCCACGCACAATGTGACACAAACTACTATGCGTATTATGCATGAAGAATTACATCGTGGCTATGAATTAGTCCGCAAAGCAATTCTCGGTTCTTGTACATGGGATGATATCCTTGAGCCTTTGGATATCTTTTCTCTTGCATCACATTTTTTGCAATTCCGAATATTAGCCCAAAGCGACCTGGTGAGGCCGTGATGTTTGTAGTTCACACACTATGCATTTAGTTTTTGTAGCTTTTCAAAATTACTCCCACAAAATACTACATTCTGTCTTTGTAATTATATGCGAAAGCGTAGTATTTCAGCGTTTCACTAATGCCACAGATGTGATGCTTTTAGATCTCTCATGACGCTTTCTGTGTACTGTAGATTCATCAAAAATGGAAAGGTTGGGTAGAATCGAAAATTCGCTTCTTAGTGAAGGAATTAGAGCAGCTTAAACTCATCCTTTTTCGACCGTGGCCTTTCAATTTTGCTTTCAAGGTATAGGTTACAAGTTTTTGTATATAGTGAGTGTGCTGGAATAGCAGAATAAGCATGACATTATACTGCTGCCGTTTGCAATCTGAGGCATTTTAGTTAATGCAAAGTTTTGTTTTAAAAAAAAAGATTATATATAGAGAGATTTCTCATCTATATGAGAAAAACGTAGAATGAAAACTACGTTCGTCTGGCTACTCTGTGAAGACCTTGTTTTTTCCTATTTCTTAGGATGTCCTTGCTTTGCCTTATTCCTATTTTTCGTAGTATCCATATATTTAAAATATGTTTTGCAGTCTGATGATTGGCATTGCGCATCCTCTATGTTTATCTCTATCTGCTTGATTTCTCCACACACCGGCGCTTCATTTATTCCTTTGTTAAAAGAGCCTATCTCTGTTAGTGAATATTTGGCATCGGCTCTATCAGCTGAATTATCTGTTTGCTTCTTATTTTGCATAAATGATTTTTTGTGTTTCATAGCGTTTTGGAATCTTTGTGATATCTTCTAGATGTTTGTCTTATGGCTTTGCATGCCCGTTTTTGATATTTCTTTGCGTGTATGACTTGTTGATTCAGAACTTTGTAAAGCTCATTGAAACTTGGCCAGTAAGTATTTTATGGATCTGTGAAAGCGCATCAATTATTTCCTTTTCTCATTAAGGTGTTGTAAACTATTTTTGATTCGCAATTATTTTTGGCTGATGGTCCAAATTATTCTTCTACTTTTTCTATAGACGCTATTGGACTCTTGAAAGTAGGATTGTGTACGTATCGTTCGTCTTATTTGTTTGTATTGTAGGAGAGAGAACGCTTTTCAAAGGATGCCCTACTAGAAGTGCAATACTTAAGGTCCAGCCAGTTACCCTCTTACCTGTTTGAAAAGGAAAAATCAGATGGCACGCTTACCGCAAAACCTCAGAAAGGGGCCGCAACTCTTTCTCGTGCGGCTGCTGTTTCTCCGTCTAGCTCTATGAAGCGCACTGCAATCGAAACAATTGCTTCAGGTTGGATAGAAGTACGAATAGGGGATGGATTGACTGCTTTAGTTTGTATATAGATGCAAGTGGATCAGTTTAGTTGTTTAAGAATGTGACGATAGTTTCTTAGTCTGCATTTTACCATATAAAATACCTTTGTATTTTATTCAGAAAAGCCAATGCATGAAAACAAGGATACAGAATTGACACAGAAGCGCCCAAAGAATGAGGGTATGGTATTATATTATTTTGTTCACACTATGTTTACTTATGAAAATGTATTCGATTCAGGCACAAAGGGGTCTTATTATTTAGTAATACTGGAGCCATGGCTTTATTCAGTAAAACGATGCGCAATGAAAGTTTTGTGTATAATTTCTCACTTTGATGTCGTAGGGAGTTGTTTTATTTTGGGAAATGTTTTCAGCGAAACTTTGTTTGCGCAAATACTCGGATTTTTGTTGTCAGCTTTTATAAGATTCCTCACATTGCATCATGTCTACAGAGGTAAGCAAGCCTACGTCAATACCCAATAACTTCCAACCAGACAATATGAGGGGACCCCTCAGTCGCAAAATGGTTGACATTAGGTCTATGCCATCTTCGATTAAATCAAATCGTGCTGCTGCCACCCCTGTCTCCCCTGTACCTAGTTCTTCTATCCCGACTCGCAAAGGTTCTATTCCCATCAAAATTCATGGGGTATCACAACGGGAATAGTGTAACTTAACCATATCATATCCTAATACATGCATCAACACTTCCAGCTTAACTGAATTTTCACAAATGCTAATTTTATAATGTAAACATCAGATTGCGACTATATGCATGACATAGCTATATCTGAAAAAATACCACATATCACTCAAGCGAAATTCATTATTCTACTTGCCTTCTTACTTATAGTTTTGAAGTATGAGAAGTTAGCATAGTGATTTCTAGTCTTTCAAATGATAACAGTTTGTTTACTCTTAATATGTACCAGCAATTTGATGACAGTAGACGATTCAAAATGAATTTAACATCCGCTGTATTTCCCTACATTCAATCGAACGTAGTAGGTCCAATCTCAAGCGCATAGGTGGAAATACTTTGCATTTATCATAAATTGGATTATGGCCTTGAAAAATAGAAAAAAGCATCCAAATTTGTTCAATCGGATCTCTTTTGCACTTTGCCTGATAGGAGGGATACTCATTGCGCTGAAAGAACAAGGAAGCGCAATCCGAGCCTTGTACAGCCTTGTGCCATTCATATACAAGCCAACAGACCGCTACATATCACCCTTAAAAGAATTGTGGGTTCTACGGTTTCTTGAATGCATTTTTAAATTTCACTGGGCGAATTAAAAGCCAACAAAAATTGGAAACTGCGGTGTCATCAGAGTAACACTTGTTTAAAATAGGCATTCAAGCATATTTTGAGTTGACGTATTTTTGCCTGAAATTACACAGTCAAGAATTGTGAAATGATTGGCCACTTTCTTTAAGTAATGCTAATTAAATAAAGTGCTGCAGCTTTTTAAATTTATACGGAAGTTGAATAGAAAAACTTAATGAGCTGTATGTTTTGAGAAGATGGGAGTACATAAGTATGGGCCTGTTTTTAATAGATACTTCGATATACTTAAGTTTAAAAAGAATCTCTTTAAACCGCTAAATCTTCTAATTAGACAATTTTGAAAAAATTAGTATAGCAGTTATCTTTTATTAAGTAATACTTATGATAGCAGCCTCCATATTTTGCATACGTTGAATTGGTAACACTACAGATAGCTACAGTAATGAATTGAGTTGGCAAACCCGGTTGCTTGCATGCAGTTAATTATTCTTTGTTTTGGTGACGTAGTAAAGTTTGATAAAACTAAGATGATTGATGTATTTCATGTTATGCTTGTTCATGACTTAGGCAGCTCACTTCGACTTTGAAGTAGTTGGAGGTTTCAGTTTGTATTCAGTGAATGCCTACGGTGTCTTTGCCACAACTCCTCACAAATGCACACGTGCCCAGCATTTCATATGGACACACTTTGTATAAAATTGTGCACGCATGAAAACAATGGCCATATCATATTGCTTAAATATTGAAGGCCAATGGAAGAATTACGAGTAAAGCGTTGCAGTTTCCAATTTCATGAATTGTAGACTTTACAGTCAGGCTAAAAGATTATACAAATCGCATTACATCAAGCCAGTTGTTAATCTTTTGCATCGCTTTTTCTTTTCGCTAAATTATGTGGATGCGGACAAAATTATACGAGTACTTTAGCTGCACTTGTTGCATTTTTAACGGTTTCGTTCCATTATATTGCATCATTCTGTTATTACAAGCAATAACTCGGTGTTTCATCTAAATCACCAGCATACTGTATCACATTCCATAGTGTAATCCATATGATCTAAATAGATTTAGATACTTTACTTTATCGTCGGTGCTGTATTTCATTAACTTTCACAAGAGCTACCGTCATCCTTTAGAATAAAAATAACACCAATCAGAAGAGAGCACTGAGTCTACACCCGTATTTTCGCACCAGGAATTTCCTACGTACAAAATTTATTGCCATCTGAAAATATCTCTACTTTTTGAGATGGTGATCAGCGTACGCTATCGAACATGCATGCTTTATACGTGACGCGAGTCCATTTTTAAAGTATAAATTATTACCAACAAAAATTTTTGCATATCAGTAACGAAATACAAGGTGCCCAAAATTTTCGAAGCTCTCGAGTTTATAATTCATCGGCGAGTTTTTCTGTCACCTTCGATTTCTTTCGGTCTGAATAGATAAGAACGCATATAAAAAAGTGTTCTTTTTTGTAATTACAATTATGCCTATAGTCCACTCTCCATTCAAAGCAAATTTCCAAATGAAACTTTGTTTGCAAACAAAAAATGTATAGGGTATACTAGAATAAGAAACAAAATGCACTATAACTGGCTCCATATAATAACACATAAGCATTGAAGCATAATAACAAACTTTCTAGTATCATGTTAAGAAGATAAAGATCACAACTCCAATTTGACAAATGGAAGTACATGAACTCTACTATATTCTATTAATGTTTTCCCAATTGAAGAACTGGACATAAATCACATCATCCCGTTGGGCTAAGCAGTAATCAGGCCTTACTTGCAAATTTAGGAAGTTCAGGGACAGGAGTGAAACGTGCACCTCCTAAAACAAATACAAAGCATGAATGGATTTCATAGAAAATTCATGAAATTTATCGAAAGAATGGAAATATCGGTAAATATGAAATACTCACCACCCAGTACTGTATCTAACATATTTTGAATGGAGTCTTTGGTAGCTTCCTGTATATAGAAATAAAAAAAACACCGGCAATACATTTCTTAATCAACGGTTACGTTTAATCCTTCCAAAGAGCATCAAAGTTAACAAAGATGTCAAATCATGTCACAAGAGCTGCATGCATTCTATCTCAAATATCATTGAGACTTCCTTTCATCCTCGCTACTTTGTAAAACAAATTGAATCAACTCAGACAAACATATGCAACTTACAGTTTCTCACACAGAGACTTTTACTAAACAACGTCTTGTACCAATTGAATGCATTTTCATGGTAATTCTTTACTTTTTTAACAAGCCGTAAAACAGACAAATGTAAAGAACATTGAATACTGTGCCATAAAAGGATTTTAAATCAAAACAAACAATCAAAAATCAACATACGCATGTTAATTATTGCACTTACTTTCCCATCTTCTAATGGGAGATAACGCATTCTTCGATGTGGATTGAATAAGACAACCGAAGGATATGATTTCCGATTGAACAAGGTTTTGAATTCGGTTTCAACCTCCAAATTCATCCACATCCATCGAAAATCGGCTCCCCTGCAGATAGAGAAGAGTATATAGAATTTCTAGATGTATATCTCTATCCTCATGTTTCTATTGGATATCAATCAAAAAAGGAAAAAGCATCACACTTTCTCGTACTATACGGATATCTACATATACATCGGAATGAATTCTGATTTCAATTCAAGAGGACAATCTCCGCACTCCCTTTGACATTAAAATCGATAGAAATTTTCTTTTTGCAAGCAGGACTACAATTTTTTAATTTTTCTCCAATTTTTATCAAATAAATCTTACATAGGCTGCAGGTATAGCCTATGATGCAAAATTTCTCAATCTTAGCTATATGAGCGCTTCTAAGCTTCCCCCTTCATACTAAATAATATCATCAAACAGAGAAAATGTTTCAAACCTGTCGTTCAAGTGAGAACGAAAACTTTCCTTAAAATTTTCAAGCATAATAATCTCTTCTTCAGTCAAAGCATCAGCTTCTTTTAGATATATGACACATATACCCTGCACAGAACGAACAATGTTAAGATAAAAAACATGAAAAGGCTACAATCCCGTGCATTCTATGCTTTATAGACACTAATATTTAGATTTATTCAGCAATATTCTTCACGTGTCACATTTTTCACATAACAAATGTAGCAACGCTCAAAAAATAAAGCAAAAATATAAAAAATCATTCCAAAATCTTATAAATAGATGCAGAAGCTGCAAAATTTTCTTGTAGAAGCAAGAAAATGCTCAGACTGACTTTTGCTCCCTTTTTGAAACACACGTCCTCATTGGATGCAAGTGTGACCTCTGGAATTCGTTCATACTTCCTTCAAACACAAAAACGAAACTATTTGACCCACTTTTTCGCCTTATTCAAAATTTTATCACGTTTTACTACCAGAGATAATAAAAAAAGCAACCGGATCGAATTTCTTTGCCTTTAAAAAGAAGTTCATTTGAATAAAAACTCCTTTTGCAACACTGCATATTCTATAGAAGGCAACGTATGCTTTAATTTCACTTAAATAGGCCCTCAATTGAGAGGATTCTATCAAGTAAAAATGAAACTACGACCTAACAGAAATGGAAAGAAACTCAGAGTATACACACACAAAATTTCTTGGAGAAAAATTCTTTCGTTCTTATAATTCACCATGGCTTGTTAGTGCCTCCCATGGTTTCATTGGATCCTTCATTATCATTCAGAGCAAAGGTTTCCGAAAAAACATTAATCCAATCAAAAATAGGGAGATAGGATACATTTCCTGAGTAATGGCTGGGAGGGGAACCTTGACGAAGCACCATAAGATGAGGAAAAGATTTCACCTTCCAGCGAGCGATCAAGTCAGTGCTGTTGGATAAAACTAGGCCAAATTTCAGTTTATTCTGAAATAAAAATCAACTAGGGAGATGCAGAATAGGGTTTAGATTATATCTCACTCGACTCTACAGACCAATTCTCCGTAATTTATGAATCCGTTTCTTCTTAACAAACGATTACTACCTCTACTTATTCATCCCTTTGCCTGATCATTCAGCAAAGTAAATCGTAGCAAAAAGATCACATCTATGGACGTAAAGCTGCAGAAATGAATACTATCTCAAGAAAAGAACTGCTAAGCATCCTAAACTTACAGTAAAGGCTTTTGAAATAACACGATACATAAAGGGAGCACTTCCTTTATCAGTGAAAAAGATAGCTTTGGGTAGAACGGCAAACGTGCTAATAAAGCCGTGAATGTTTTCTTTAGAAAGCGTGGTTATTTCGTCGCTTGGGAAATATCGAGCAATCTCTCGCTTGATTCCTGCTGCTGAAATATTTCCCTAGTAGCGAGAAATAGAGAATATGTACGAAACAATTAAGGTTATCCAAGCATAGGTATGATAAATCTCTTACAATACATAATGCTACACTCTTTTATCATCGATTTCCCTCTTAAGCAATTATTTCCCACAGGAAGAGATCAAAAGGATGTATCTATAACTGCAAGGGATTTATAAAAGAAGGAACAATCTTCCTATGCACAAAATCACATACAAGTCCATAAGATGAACGGCATTGAATAAAGTATCCATTCCATCGCAGCCACTATGCGAATAAAAATGAGCACACGCCGCAGATTACACAAAGCAGCACTCCCTCCACAATAAGCACAACGGGAGTACGAACAATGAACACCTCAAAAATTTGTTCTCCTCTTACGCTACACTTAAAATAAAAGTAAATTGCTCTTACCTTATATTCATAGTAGGGAAAGGGAAGCAAGGGTATAACAACAACGGTTGGTTCTTGGGTCCGGACTCCACTCGGATGTAATGATTTACAAAGAGCTTCATCGGCCTCACAATCGGCTACACCAATAGTGCTGATCCCTTTTAAGCTTTGAGAAACTAAATTCCAGTCTCCTTCTACAAGTGAAACACATTTCTTTCTGTTCTCACCAGCTGGACAAAGTAGCACCACTGAAATTTGGTTGCTGCGCTTCTGTAGAATGCGTGCGTGCACATTATCTTTGGTAATTTGCAGTACTGCACTTCCTTTCGAATTAACTAAAGGGGATTTAGGGGATTTAGGGGATTTAGGGGATTTAGGCTTTGCAGCTTGCGCAAGCATGCAAAAGAGGACAGAAAGAAAAAATACCGAAAACAGTCGGAAAGCCATCTGGATGAAAAGGAATAAATCCTCTTAGCACACAGATCGCCTAATTGTCACAGTGTCGCATATACACTCGAAAATGGCCTAAATTGAATGAAAATTTCAGCAAAGTAAGAAAACGCTTATTCGTTTAGAAGTGTCAGATGGTAACAGACGACGCAAATAATGGCTAGCGAAATTGCTCGCAAAAAGGAACAATTTATAAAAGGACTTGCATTAGTTTTCGAACAGGGAAGCACAGGAAAAACTGTGCGATAAAGCGTAAGTAGAGTCACTGCTCAGAGAAAAATAAAAAATATTCTTAAAGTACTGGATTGGAAACTGTAAGGCGGAATATATAACGACATAAGAAAGTAATAAAGTCACCACACACTTAGTTCATCAACGAAACAGGTATAGAATATAGAATAAATGTCAAACGAAAAAGTGCTTAGTTATGCAAAGGTGAGAAATGCATTCATTCGATCAGTAAAAACTTCTCATGAAGAGTTTGCTCAAGAATAGAGTAGAGAAATAAGTATCGACAAAGTAATTCTCAACTTCGTTGGCAAAATCAAAACTAAGAAGACGAACTGATTGAGAACTTGACCTGTAAACTTCGCTTTATTTTAAAAATATCTTTTGTAATACTGAAATCGAACCTCGCGAATGCAAGTTTTCTTCTTTTACGTAAGTCGTGATGAATGATGATTTCATTCTGATTTCCTTTCTCAGCCTTGAGGCAATGTGATTGGTGATGGGCAGGCAACTTGTAATATTAACCTCGCTAATTGCTTGATCGATTGTCGATTTCCCGGGTGTCGAAAACACTCGTCTCGCAGAAACACAGCGAAGTGATGAAATTTGCACTACGTCGTGTTTCACAGTAAAATCCGGTATGAAGGGCATGTTGGAAAAACGAATTTGAGCTTCATTGTTGCTCCAGCAATCTTGCTGCTTATTTGTTTCACATGTGCTAGAAAATATTTCAGCAGTCCAAAAAAATTTGCTGGTGTATCACTTACGAACCATCTCCGCTAGTTTAGTAATCACTTTGTAATGTGGTATTTTGGGTCATTCTAAGTGATTAGATGCTCATTCTCATTAAGATACAAGAAAAGAAACGGTATATTATTTTTAAATTATTGTTTTCCTTGATGTCCATTTTTTACAATATACATTTATTTATTCATGTGGAAACATTGTCATTCAGTCAAACTTGTAGTACCACATATTGTTATATTTGTATTAATGATTTGAAAGGTGAAAATACTTTATTAATGGCAAATCTGTGTCTTAATGAAAACATTAATCTTAGCCAATATAAAGCCACTTTCTTCAATGCTCACTATACTTTTCTATTGTCTCGAATAAAAATTAGGCTTTGAAAAATTTCCTCAGTTACAGGGTGAAGATTAGATTCCAAATTGTAAAATTATATCTAAGAAATAGAGTTCTTTCCATGCCTTCTTAATTTCTATGCTGAGTTGTATGTACTAATTGATTTTCAACCTTTACGCTCATTTAAAAAACCAAAAATTAGCGTGATGAAGTTCTGCTTGATATGATTTAAAACAGAAGTACTGGGAGCTATTTCAGCTAGCATTACAAACTGAATAACAAAATCGCGAACATCTGTAAAAAGCAGGTAATTTCGCATCACTAAAGCTTTAAAATGATTTTTCTTGCGCATTTAATTTTTTGTAGCATGTTTATAACTGAGCTAGACGATTGTAAATATGTTTAGCGATTCATCCAAATTACAGAGTGAAAAAATGTCATTTTTTAGGAGACAACCGTAAATTAATAACTTTTTATACCTTAATGTATATCAAGGTATTAGAGAAGTGGTGCCTTACAGTGCATAAAATTCACAATTAATTTTATGCTAAAGATAACACTTCGAATAAATACACAACACCACTCTTAAAACAATTTTGCTACCAATGCTAGATTTATTATTTTGCATAACCGCGCAGTTACAGTTGGTAAACCGTACTGCACGTAGCTACTCGTGCTGATGAGACATCTCCCACTACCTAACATGACTGACATGTTGGAAACAGATGCAAGTTCGTAAGAAAACAATTCATTTTGTAGGCTGTGCTACAGCCTTTAAAAAACAGTGTATAACTTAAATTAATCATTCACATGCTCTCAACAAGTTGCATAATTGCAATGACATGCAAATACATGAAGTATGTAACAGTAGTACCACGATAATACGGGACACCCATTTTAATGTATCATTTTAGATGATTATAATTATCTTATCCTTATTAAAATTACCTTCTTGTTAGTACGTGGCTATTCTCCTTAAACTAATTAAGTTACCATTCCGCAGTTTCCCCCAGAATATCACAGTGCACATCCAGCGATGTAATATCATGGGGCGATAATATCCAGCAACCGAAATACCGTACTATTCGCCCGCTGTTTCCCGCATCTAGAATGTACTTATTTGTATACATTGGAGAGGGAGAATGAAGTAGTGGTAATGTAGTTTTTCAGATTATTCGTTAGTTCTTTTCTTGTAGCGTAGATGAATGAAGGAACCTTTTCTAAATAGTCCCGCAAATAGTAATAGCTAGCATAGAATAAGTTTTATGTTTCGTTGTACGAATTAACGAAAACGTTCTCCGTAATAATTAAATAGAATTAACCTATTTAATATTTTACTGTACAAAAGAACGGTAATCAGCTGAAGTCTATAAAATACGACTGGCAAAACGCGACGAATTCTAGTTTCCCACAACTCATGAAAAACGCCACGTTCACAAAGTACATCTTATTTCATCTAGAGCACTTTTATGCCTGCTAGGGAACCTTGACTGGTAATTTAGATAGCGTACCTATCCTATACGCAAAGTAAAAGCGTGCTAAAGCATACTAATAATATATATAATAAGTTGATAAAAATCTGAGCGGCAGCAACATAACTTAATAATGACATGCACGCGCAATTTTTGTTGTACGTAATGTGAGTAAAACTAACTACTGGCAGAATGACAGCACGGTGCAGCAAACTACCGTGTAAGTAAAAGCTACCTTCGATTTAAATTTTTAAGCATTTAAAAAAAAAAAAATTCCGTGTCTTACAATTTTATTTTTTATATTTTTTTATTAATTCTTTTTACGTGTTTGCGACTTCTTGTCTACTTAACTCAAATTATTTTGCTGTCGAGATGTACTAAACAGAAATTCGAAAAACAAAAAGTTGAGCTAATAAACGTGAGAGTATAACACATTTGCGTCTTACGCTAAAATCAAATTAGTAAAAAATAAAACCACAAATAACTACTACAAATTTTAATCCGTTTGCAATCGATTAAAATTCCATGCTGAAAAGGCACTTAGCATGTTCTGGCAGTAATTAGCATTTCAGTTGTACATTTCTAGCATCTTTTTGGAAATTGGTGCACTTTACCCAAAATATTTCTTTCTTTTGGAATACTAGTTATATGCTATTAAAGGTAATGGTAAAACCTTGGTTTTTTTACAAACTACTTTCGTTGTGCTGACTAATTTTTTGGCAAGCGAAATGTTATCTATATTATAATATTTTCTACATCGTTCTTGTAAAAACAATCATTTTCAAATTTTTGGTTGCTTTTGATGTGTTAAAGGAAGTGTAGTTTAATTCAAAACTGAATAGTACGTACTTAAAACAAAATTACTTCGGCACACTTCCCTTTGATAGTCGAATATCTATCGAGAAAGATAATATAATGAATAAGTTAGCGTTTACCATGTATGTAACACATATTTACTCACATTTTTCGAATTATTCTTTTCTACTATCCCTGCAAACCCTCAATGGGACAAAAATATCTTATAGCAATTGATTTCAAAATTTTTGTCTTTTCATATCACTCAACTTTTTTGATTATAGTTCACCAAAGAAAAATGCGTCACTTATTTTTGCTATTAACTAATCTATTCCTTACTTATAGTTTGTTAATCATTTTCCTTTTAATATTTCGCTATTTTTGATACTTTCTCATTTCAGGAAGTTCTATCCCTAGCCAACACCTGTCACAGCACGAGTGCCGAGTGTATTGTAATATTGCCCTCATACCATTCAGAATAGGAATGAGGTAAGCTTACGCCAAAGGATAATTTCCTCCTATTGCACTCGTTTTTGAAAACTCCACGTTCGAAGCACCTTTCTAGGTGCAGCACACGCGACAGCGCGTGCGTTCACTCACTTGAATCGTGGGAATTCATTCGAAAATGTGAAGGTAGCGCTTGGAAAATTAATTAGAGGAATATGAATGGTGAGAGTGTCTTGTCTGTGGCAAAAAAATTTGGTACATTTGCAATATTGCTTCGCACATAAAGCCGGCAGGAATCTTCCTTTGCTTTCCCATGTGATTTGTTTTATAGCATAAGCAAAGTTTTATAGCATAAGCAAAGTTTTATAGCATAAGCAAAGTTTCCCCACTAAACTATAGTCATTTTTTCAGCGCATGTTTTCGTTCATAACGTGTGTGTATCTCTCCTTTGAGGGACTGCATCCATAGTTTGTCCTATCCCACAGCAAACTTTCTCGAGATGACGCTCCTTCGATTTTATAAATTGACATTTAGAGTCATTTCTATTTTTGTGTCATGGGAGCTTAGTTGCATGGTGGTATATGTAGGATAGTATATTTTTACGGTATTTTTGTAAAACTTCACCGCGAAGTGAATTTTTTTGTGAAGAGAAACTGTAGGTACTTGTAAGAGATAGTGCATTGGAGGGTATTACAGGTATTTAGTGATTAATTTACACTTAGGTTTGACTCAACTTTAATGTTTTCCCTAATGAAAAGGGATGCTTTTTCTGGAATTGGAATAGCCACAAAGTACTTCATTTTTTGACAGTTGGTAGCGTTCCCATTTACACGAGAGGAACGCTACTTATTACCACGTTGATGTAGAAGCAAGTAACCCATTTTTTTTGCATGCCGCTGATATTTTGTAAGGGGAATCCAACTCCATGTATTGCAACACTGAGAATAATACGCTCGTGTACATTATCTTTTCTTTCTCCTGCGCCAATTACCTTTCATTTTTTTGATGTATGAATATATTTGTACAAAATAGTTAAGATATTTTAAGTAAGGTGGATACGACAGCATGCAGAAATTGTAAGCTTAAGATTTGGTACCATGATACCAAGCATTCTTTCTTATTTCCTTCCGCCGTGCACCCTTCTGTTGCAGTTTTCATGTTGCATCACTCCATGGGTAGTTTGAAGGAAATAAAAAATTCACATGCTTCATAGATTGCAAAATATGACTATTTTGATCAAAAATTGCAAGAATATTCAAAGTATTCATTTTTTATAGATTATCGGCATTTCAGTAGAAATGTGTGCTTTCAACGCATGCCCTTGAAAAATTTAAATTACGATTTTCTTCAACTTTTGCATTATTTTAACTTAAGATATACCGTTGAAACAGGTGTTTATTGCAGCCAATGTTGGTATTTTATGTAATTATAAACATGTACACTATAAAGAAACAAGAGGGATAAAATACTCCCTTTAAAACGTTAACGAAACTCGCCTCTTGTAATTTTCTACTTATAAATTGCATGCCCCTGTACCAGATAGCCTCTGGATATTCTTATTATTTTAAACTTATTTTTGCGCCTTATGTTTTTCAATTTTATTGTGATTTAGCACAAAGAAATTACTTCTGGCAAAAGGATTTTTTTCCTCTTTAGGTAAAGACGAAGAGTTAGAACAGTCTGCACTTTCTTATACATGAAAATGAATAAAGACAAATTCTTTGGATTTCTTGTTACGTTTTTACTTCTTTCCATCGCTCCTGTGTGGCATCTCCTCTCTTTTTATGTGTGTATGAAACTCATTTTCAGAAACACCCTCTATCACCTCCGTGAATTTTTTTTTTATGAAATAATTTTTCATTCATTTTTAAATTTTCTTCATGCATTTCCTTCTAATTTATTTTAAATTTACTTTCTTTCAAATTAAAAAAAAATGTTTAAAGAGAGCTCGATGCTGTTTTTGGTGTACACAAGAGAGATGTACTTCATACACCTTTCCTGTGGAATCTTTTAATAGCCTTTGTTATAACATACTCAAAAAACTCTTTTCTATTGCATTTAAAGTATATATTATCACTTTTTTTTTATAGTAATTCCTATTTTCTTAACTTTACTTTGTTTCTCTCTTTGGATAGCTTACTCTTCAAATCAACAAGGCATTTTAAGAAAGATTAGTAGAGATTCCATTTTTGGTATGTATACATAAAAGTGAAGTCTGTTTTCCTTCTTCTCTACACATTTTTTTGTGGAAAAAAAAAATAAAATTATTAGATGCATAGATGTGTCTAAATTTTTATTATATTTTTATATATACTTGAGGATCTCTCATATTTATCTAGGAGATGTGCTGCTTGTAACACACTCTTGAAAATTATTTTTTCCTTTCATTATATCCTGCCTCATGAAAAATAAATAAACTTTTGGAGTGGTATAGTTTTTAAAATAGATTTTTATTTACTTTTATTAAGGTTCATGTTTTGTTTCTTTTTAAAAAAAAATGAAATGACTTAATTTCTTTTCCTTCTCTCCCAAAAAAGTTGCAAAATCTTCTCAATTTTTCTCAAAATGATATCTTTTCCCTTTCCATTCTGCACAGCCTCTCCTCTTCTCTCTAAATCTCTCTGTGTGTATTTTTATATTCATCAGAGACTCCCTTTGGCATTCAAACTGAATTTGAAAAAAATTGGATAGGTGAGACTTACAAAGTATGGCTTCCCATCATCACGAAGATCTCTCATTTTTTTCATTGGGTGGCCTTACAAAGGCAAAGGAATCCACATGGAAAGGAGGATGTGAAGAAAATTCTCGAAAGCCAAGTTTTCCACTTGAGATGACCGGTGCACCTTCTTTAGGGAAATTGAAGACGTTTCCCTCTTTCTTAGAACTGCCAAATGTTTCTCCTCCCTCCTTTGAAACGCCCTTGCAAGGGACCATCGGAGACACCGCCGAGGCCTCTCCTTCTCTCTCCAGCCTCCTGGCGCCGAGAGTGCCTCCTTTTTCCACTTTTTCACCTTCTGAGGTGGAGATATCGGTGGAAGCGTGCCTCAAGGAACCCAAGGGAAGCCTGCTACAGGGGGATCCCACGCCTGGCCCTCCTTTCCCTTTAATTTCTTCCCTTGCACGTGTGCCTCTTCCTGGAGGACCCACATTGCTAAGAGGAGGGGCAGAACAGGAGGCATTTGTCTATTATCCTTCTCCTATGCCACAGATCTCTCCTTATGGTACGAAGGGTCCCACTTTGTGGTCTTCGACGAGGCTGAGTGGCGGCCAGGCGCTTCCTTTACGAGGAGAAGCGCGGCCTGTCTTCCTCAAGGCATCGATGGCGACGATGGGAGAGACAGAAGCGTTGAGGCAGGCGATTTCCATTGATACGCCCTTCGCCTCTTCTCCTATCACGGCGATGGATGAAATTTTAGGGGACTATTCGACTGAAGAGGCCTGTACAGTATCTACAGAATGGAGTATACCTTCCCCTCCTGCCGCCTTGATGCCTTTGGCTTCTGAGGAGGAGACGAGGATTACCACGGCTATGCCTCAGACCCGCACGCCTCCTACTACGGAAGGAGAGAAGGTCTATACATCGCCTCTTGCATCCATGGAGGCCACCCTCTTTGCGCAGGAACACGCCTTGGGAGCCTTTCCACCCTCTACACTGTCCAAGGAGGTTTCTTTGACGGAGGCACATGCCTATGAAGGGAAAAGGGGGGAATATGAACTTCCTGAGAAGAAATGTAGGAAATATTTCAAAGAAATTCCCTCAAAACGCTGCCTATTTTGCTGGGGAAGATTCGTGCACAATTCAAAATTGCGGCTTGCCTTGCTGATTCTTGGGATTTGCTTTGTTTTTTTTGCCTTGTTTATCCCTATTTTTATCTATTTCATCCTACCGGATATGGTAAATAAGAGCATGAAAAATAGCCAAATTCTGTTGGAAGATGCCCTCCTGACCCACCCAACGACGAAGGGATTTACTATGGACGTTTTTCTCTCCTTGCAACGCGCATCCCCTCTGGATGCCACTCTCAGTCCCATGCTTTTGGATGTATTTTGGAAAGATCAACCTGTGGGTCAAATGAAATTTCCAGAATTGACCACACGTGGCACTGCCAGCAATTACACCTTTTCTACGTATTTTTCTGTGAAAAATTTTACAACGTGGAATCATTTTCTTAAAGAATTAATGGTAAAAGGTGAAAGTCATTGGCAAATGCTTGGAGAAACCGTTGTACGTATGTTGGGAATGCGATTTCCTCATATTTCTTTTAACAAGACATTTGTTCTTCAAGGTTCGTTTTAGTGTATGACTGTGAAGTATTTCTCACTTCTAGGAGGGTTTGTTTTATTTTTGATGAGAGATTGGCTGAGTTGTAGGCAATTTTATCATTTTGGGGAGAGAAGGAAGGGTGCAGAAGTTTCCCAGCATCTCTCTGTTGGACGGTTCTTATCGACCTCTCAAAACTTTTTTTTTCGATTTTTGGAATTTTTTTAATGATTTTGGAATTTTTTTTCGATTTTTGGAATTTTTTTAATGATTTTGGAATTTTTTTTCGATTTTTTGGAATTTTTTTTAATGATTTTGCTATTTTTTTCGATTTTTTGGAATTTTTTTAATTATTTCACCACTTTTTCCTTTTTAAAAAATTTTTATGTCTTCTCTTCTCTTTTTTTTTTTATTTCTACTATTCTTTCTTCATTTCTAGCACCTCTCTACATCTGTGGAATATTTCTTTTTACAGATCCATCCAAGGGGGCTCATAATTCTGAAAAACCTTCATTTGAAGTAGTAAATTTTGATTTATCTCATTCTACACCCAATGAGGCTATCGTTCTTTTAGATATTCTTTTTCAAAACAAAGGAAAAACGCAAATTGCACCTTTGGGTGATCTCGAGCTAGCTTTTTACTACATGGAGGAATATTTGGGTCCTTTGTATGCAAAAAATATTTCTCTCTTGAAGGGATCTAATCTTTATCGTCTATATGGAAATATCTCTCCTTATTCTGTTCTTGATACTGTGAAAAGTATCACAGATAGATCACAAAGAGAACTCCACATTCAAACGGCTGTCAGTACTCTCATGTCTAAATCCATATCCAATGAAACTGTTATGGTTCAAACACGAGGCCTTCGTAGCTCCATTCCTCTTTATGATGGTACAGTAGTAACACAGATGGATATGTAGAATGTAGGAAGAAGAGGAGGGAGGGCATATATACAGAGAAAATTGTGCCTTCACCTGTCAATTTTTTGTGAAAGGGAGAGAGAGGAGGGAGGGAGAGGGGGGAGGGAGGGAGAGAGAGGAGGGGGAGGGAG